>CM043018.1:9548871-9616146 GCA_023690525.1 Holotrichia oblita
TTTCTTGGATTGAATCGCTCAGTTTTGAAATTAAACCAGCATAATATTTCCCAGTTATAGTTTGACCACCCTAGTAAAAAGTCTATAAGGATAAATCCTTCGGCATTCCACAAAACTTTCGAGGGGGTGGTGAACCCTTGTGCCTACATTCCATGTAGGCACACACCATTTGATTACGAATCATAATGGTTTCATCCACAGTAAGGTAGGATTATTTTCAGAATCTCGTTTACCGATGACCAAATTCGATCAGTCTGAGGTGACCCTTCGAAGGTGCTTTTGCTCTGGCGTCAACATGTTTGATACCCATTTTGACACCTAATTCTGAATGTAAAATGATTTCTATGCTACTGTTGAAAAGCAAAATGTTTTCTTTGGAAACAACAATTTTCGGCCGTCCAGCACCAACACCTCCTTCACAGGTTTCTCTGTCAAGTTTAAAATCCCGTTCTCAATTCTTCAATGCCTGATATGAAGGTGATGATTAAGGATCCAGTAAGGAGTTTCAGGAAGGTAGTACCTAACATTATATCCGTGAATGTTATATTAGTAGCTACGAGTACATATGTACATTATGTATGTAAGTTAAATCAGAATTACGCCAATGATTGCTTCGCATCAAAAAAAAAATAAACAAACCAACTCATTTATTTTTTCACCTAGCTTTCTTGATTTAAATATTGTGAAGTTACCTACCTGAGTAATCATAATACATATTTATGAATTTCTTTCGACTACCAAACTACGCCCTTACGACAGATACATTATTCGTACTTTTGCGGGAAAGGAATATCTTTTTTTCTGTTGTAATAGCGTTTCATGAATAATTTAGTTCGGCTTGAGATCGAGTGTTACGAGCTAACTTCGTCCTTATTCATTTGTTTAGGAAACTATGAATTTATACATAACATGAATATTTTACTACATCCTTGCCTAAAACAAAATCAAGGTAAATATAGATTTTCTTGTTTTTCTTTTTCATTTTGGTGAAAATCGAGGTTAAAACTAAAACAAAACAAAACTATGTATGTACATATGTACATACGTCTTAAATGTAAGTTTTCAAGCGCAATTTTTCATTCGCAAAAAAGAAAGACGTTTCTGCGGGCAATAGATATTTTAGCGTTGCAGGATGTAATGCATTCGATTCTAAAAGCGAACTGTTGATAAATTATCCATGTCCAAACTCAAGTGGAACGTTATAAACGATCACTCGTGTCGTATAAATGTGGAAATCTGCAGGGAACGTAACTAATATTTGACGTAAGTAGGTATTGATTACAAGAATTCGAATTTATTACGCTTGTTTTTGACGCTGTCGTTTCGAACATGTTAGTTATGTCTGTTGTTTTGAAATATACGAGGGAGCGTTTTTATATTCGCGGAATGGAGGATAAGGGGTGGAAATAAAAAAACCAAATTATTTTTCTTTTTCAATATATTCACCTGCAAGACGGATACATTTTTCACATCTTTCAATTAATTTATTTATACCCTCATAAAAAAATGATTTCTCTTTATCTGCAAAATACGCCGAAACTGCCTCCTTGACCTCATCGGCAGTAAATTTTTTACCCCGCAGCTTTTTTTCCATTTTCGGAAACAGGTAATAATCACTTGGGGCCCGGTCTGGGCTGTAGTGTGGGTGATTCACAATTTCGAAGCCCACCTTATTCAGGGCAGCTAACGCAACGCGGCTCTTGTGGAGGGGCGCGTTGTCGTGCAAAAGCAGCACACCTTTCGTCAATTTTCCCCGTCTTTTCTCTTTAATGGCTTCTGTTAGTCGCTCTAATATTGAAGCGTAATATTCTCCGGTTATAGAAACACCTTTATCTTTATAATCAATGAACAATATTCCTTCCGAATCCCAAAATACCGTTGCCATGAGTTTCCCAGCTGATTGTGACACTTTAAATTTCTTGGGAGGTGCTGTGCCCTTTTTATGCCACTGCATGGAGTCTTGTTTTGACTCAGGTTCATAATGATGAACCCAAGTTTCGTCTCCAGTAACAATTCGACTCAATGCACCATCCTTGTCTTCATTACAGAGGTCCAAAAATGCACGCGAACACTCCACGCGCTGTTGTTTTTGCGGCGGCGCCGGCGTGAGCATTCTCGGCACCCATCTTGCGCTGACCTTAGACATGCCGAGATGATCGTGTAGGATTTTAAAAATGTTTGTGTCGGATACTCCAACCATTTCTGCCAGTTGTTTCTTCTTTAGTCGAGCATCTTCGAGTACAGTTTTTTCAACTTTTTGGATAAGTGCTGGTGTGGTCACCTCAATGCTCCTGCCCGGCCTCGGGTCGTCTTCAACGGAGTCCCTTCCTTGTTTAAATAAACTATGCCACTTGTACACCATGGTTTTTCCTGGACAGGTGTCGCCGTAAACCAATGACATCTCATTAATTATGGTCGCGACTGATTTTCCTTGCCTGGTAAGGAACTTTATAACGGCACGATATTCGATTTTTCCATATTTCACTATTCACTCCTGATTATGTTACTTGGTTGACGATAGCTCAAGGACTAACTATCTAATAACAATGAAACTTCGTATTTATACTAATTATGAGTCGCTGCACAAGCCACGCCCCCAATGCGCCTAGTCACCCTCCTACAACCCGCTCATTCCGCGAATATAAAAACGCTCCCTCGTATATTATAGTAGGTTGGATTGTTACTTTAGCCACTTTCATATAATAACATTTATTCCTTGACATATTTGAATGGTATTCAACACAGAGCAGAAAGCTAATATGATCGAATGCTACTTCCGTACAGGTGCGAAAGTAAATGGTAATTGGCAATATTCAACTCCAGAATGCATGGCCGATTTTCGTGAAGAATATCCTTAATTAGTATTTGACTACAACAGTTTTTACAATGTTTTGACAACTGGTGACGTTGGTCGAAAAACTGGTAATGGACGGCCATCTAAACGTACAGCTGAAACTATTCACCATATTATTGATGAAAATCCAAAAGCGTTTCAGCAATGGCAGAACAGACAAATCTGTCCTATGGCCAACATATTCTAAAGAAAAGTTCACACTGTCATGTAATGTTTGCAGCTGCAATGTTTTCATGAGCTTCCTTCAAGTGGATTATCCAAGACGAGTGGAATTTTGTCAATGGTTCTAATGAGGATATCCTTAACGTGTTTTTTTTCTCGGGTGAGGCTTGGTTTTATCTTTCCGGATATGTAAATCCACAGAATATGAGGTTGTAATCGATAAATCTTCACTTTTTTTGAAAAATCATTGCATCCCCAAAAAATTGGTGTTTTGGTTGGAATATGTCGAAAAAGATTGGCGGGTCCTAGTGTTTTTTGATGGTACACTTACTGCTGCACGATATCGATGAAATACTTAGCCCATTTATAAATCCGATGAAACAGAATGGTACTATCTTGTCAATATATTTTTTTTTGGTCCTTTATGGACGGTGTGTTTGTGCAATTACCGAAAAATCAAAAATCAAGACACACCCAGAACCGTCAAAAAAGAAATCAGGTGATTGTTCTGTCTATCTATTTTTTTTCGTCATGGATGATTTTCCAGTTTGCTGGCGTTTCCAACATTCTTGGGACTTAGTGTCTGGTGATATTTAATGAAATAGGTACTTAGCCCATTTATAAATCAACTTGGCAAAGTATAGATAAACCCCACTGTTAGAATGTAATAATCTACCCGTCTGTGTTTACAGTTTATCCAGGCCTTAATGTCTGTTATTAACCTTTTTGTCCACTGAGCTTTCACAATTTTTCCATCTAAAATGCAGAGGGAGATATGCTATCTAATATCTTTCCGACCTTCATTACAATGTAAATTATTCCCGACACGGTCCTTAGGCCACATTTATATTGCAGCATATTGTCATTTCAGACGGTTATAAACTTTGTTAATCAGAATGTCAAGTTCATTTCGGTCTTGTTCGTTAAAATGTCAACGGTCACACCCAGGTAGACAATAGATTGAACTACATTGACTTCTTCCAACGTAAAAAAGATATGATCTCTCTTGCGTCCGCCCTTCACTGTTATTGCTTCGGTCGTTTGTGCTAGTATCATTTTAAGTCCAGTTAGTGATTTGTACCAAACACGCGTTTACGTTCTCAACCAGCGTATACTCATCATTCGCACCGACATCTAGGGCGAGATTATGGCAATAGTTGTTGCATCCCTTGTTAGTTCCAGTTCTAGAAGATCATATAAGAATATAACATCGTATGTCAGAGTTTCGTTCTTATTCAAATTATTTTTCTATTTGATAGATAACAATAGATATCCGAAATCTTGAGTTTCCGAATAATGAGGCTATGATTGGCCATGTTGAAGGCGTTTTGTATGTCGATGGTTACCAAGGCACACCATCTGCTGTTATAGTCCTCTACAGTGTCCAGCAGTGCTTCTACAGCATCGATAGTAGATTTGCCTTTTTGAAAGCCATACTGGTGCCTGTGTAGGCACCCCTTTCATCGAGTTCCTCATATAGCCTCGTCCTTATGAGTGCTTCATAGCTTGCTGATAGTGCTCAAAATACATCTAATGTCGGGAGCTCTGGCATACAATATTAGTGCCACTCTTGCAATCTTCCAATTATATTTTTCCTAGCAAGTCGTTCATTACAAGAGAAGCTTTGCAACTAAACAACTCCTTGATCGCTTCTGGATTTTGTCCAAGCCTGCTGCTTTACCAGATTTCATATTTTTTATAGCACATTGCAGTTCTTCGCTCGCACTACCATCAACAATAGGCCCCCGTTCTCGGTCTGGTAGGGATGGGAAAAGACAATTTAGGATCTCTCCTCTTGCCTGCGTCCGGATTGTACTAGCGTGTTAAACTACTTTGAGAGAATTTTGTGTCCCCCCATATGTTCTGTTCCAGTTCTTGACATAAAGTTTTCCAGCACTTCTTTTTAGTCTCCTTGATTAGATTAAGGTCTCTCTTGGCTGCTTTGTAGGTTCTCTTGCTTTTCCTGTTTCTTATCTGATTAATTTCTCCTAAGTTGGTTGCACCTCTTTCGCTTCTCCCTTAATCACTACTCCACCAGTAAGGACTATTGTTGTTGACATTACGGGTTTGGATACTCTTTATAAGTTTCTGGATCAATGATTATGATCGATCACACTGCTTGCTTGCGCGGCGATGCTTATCCTGCGTTTGAAACCTTCCCAATCCACAGTGACCTTGTCAATATTAAATGAATTATTTATTTATTTCTGTTTATATTGCAGTGTCATTTCGAGGTTATAAATTTTGGTTACAATAAAATGTCAAACAATAAATGTCATTATGTGATAGTGGCTAAAGCAAGGATCAAAAACATTTACATAGCCTACACTGATTATGGTTTTTAGATAAAGAAATAGGAATACAAGATATGAGAATACAAAATGCAATAATTCCACATTGGCAACACCGTACATCTATCTCGTATCATCATCTCTGCTATTTACAATGCCTAGTATCTAGATTGTCCAACCTGTATATACATCGCGTAGAAAATTATATCTCATCTTCATCTACTTAACCTCAAAATTTGAACGAATTCGATTGATATTTCACTGTAGTTTGGCCGATTTTGTGACGGCCGTGAGGATCTTGCAAACGATTACCGAGCAGCGACGCCAAAAACCACTCGCAATGAAGAAAACATCGAGAAAATCAAAGATATTCTTCGAAGCGAGCGCTGTGTGTCTGCAAGACTCATCGAAAAGGAAACTGGGATAACGAAAAGCACACTCTATCGCAGATTTGGGCAAACAGAAGGTCTGTGCAACACACTCTGACACGACCAAGAAGATTGGAGACTTTAGCATTGCAAAGAGATGTTAAACATCTCCCAAAGGAATCCGGCGAGCATGTCAGCCACTATAATTGGTGATGATGAAACGTGGTGTTTTCAATACTAGCCAAAAACAAAACGTCAGAGTGTGGCATGGAAGTCAGCAGAAGAGCCAAAAGAGAATCTTCGATTAATAGAAAATTGTTCACGGTGAATTCATCCCAGATGGTCAAACGGTGCAACGATTATGGCCAAGAATTCGACGAGTTCGATCGAAATATCGAGAGCCAGGTAGTTGGTTTTTGTTGCACAACAACGCACCATCGCACATACCTAGCCATCATGGTACGCGAATTCTTGATCAAAAAAGGTATCATTGTTATCGATCATCCACCGTATGATTTGAATCCGTGCGACTAAGCTGAAATTGGAGATGAAAGAAAATCGTTTCGATACCATCTCTCCAGCCGATAACTATAAGAAATGTTTCGAAAAATTTATTCAGCGTTGCCTGCGCTGTATTGACTCAGAAAGAGACTACTTTCTGACTACTACTGATACGCAAGTCTATTACTTTTTCCATTAAATTGAGCAAATATGAAGTCAAACTGTTGGAGCGATTACGTATGGAAGCCACCCTAACATGAGTCCAGAAAGTTAAGGAATATAACTTTTAGATAGATGCTAGATCTAAATAGTGTGACTGGTACTGGCAAAATATCCTCCTCGTTCTCAGTGCAGGTTCCTTATCCTCCTCCCTATCAAAAACCGAAACTGTTAATTTGGCATTTTAATAGGACTTTATCTATAGGTCATTCTCTTTACCAATGCCTCAATTCTATATTATATTTAATTAGAGTTACCCTGTACCTATTCCATTCTCCAGTGAGTTTGACTCTATTGAAGAGTTTTCTGGCTTGAACCCTGATTGTTCCCTGTTAGTTCAGCGTCCCCATTGGAGATGGAGGATCAATCACTTGCGTTTTTAGATTTTCTCCATATGCCCACCAGTTGGTCAACTGAGGTACTATATTATGTTGGTGTGTTGGAGTGGATGAATGGCTGAATGTCCTCTGGAGGTAGTCCATCCGTCTGTCCAGAGAAGAAGACCAAGGCAAAAATCACTTCTTGTCTTCCTCTCCTTGTTGGCATCGAAATGGCTTTCGTGCTCTTTTAAATATATCAACTTACTACCTACCTGGTGGGTAGCAAGCTCTTGAATACTTCCTTTGTACAACCAGGGTTCTTATATGAGCCCTGTGTGTCATTGATAAGCATTTAAGCTATTCAAACATGATGCCTGTCTTTGGGTTAACCTTTTAGTGCATTATATTTAGTGAGTGCTTTGGATTTGTGACCCAGAAGACATTAACAACGTTTTTGGGTCATCTTAATTCTAGAATAAATAAAAGCTAACATCTAAATCGAAGAACGCTTATATAAAACACTAAACATTTCTGTTCGATATTATAATATATTCTGACCTAGTTTAGAACTAAATAATTTCGAGCACAGATTCGATTTGTACAAACACCCCAAGTACACGTTCATTCCAGAATGAAAACCGGTTTAATATTCAAATATTTGCGGGCTCCCGGATTTATATATCCGAAGACACAAAAGTATAATTTCATTATTATTCCACGGTCGTTTGATATAATTTTCTCATTATTACGTTTCCAGATGAGTTCTGCGAGGAATTCCCTCACAACTTCATCCCCACCCCGGGCTACTGGATCGAATGTTCGAGGCAAAAAATCGCCTCGGATACGATATGGGATGAAAGTGAATCGGACCACGAATTGCCGGAAGGTGATGAAGAGGATAGAACGGATGGAACCGATCAAGAAAACGGTCATCATTCCAAGACGAGAGATCACAGTAAGTAATAACGCACACCTCATAAATCACATTTTCGATGGTTATACTCGAGTAATCGCAAAGGCAAATTAGAAACGATCCTCGTATATAAAGAAAATTCGTTCTCGCGATATAAATAGTGACCAATCAATTCCACGTAGAAAATTTCCACAAAAAAAAAAAGAAGTTTGAGCGAGTAACATAAAAGTTTCGACAGAAAATCACGCGAAGCAATTCGACAGGCCATTATCGTAGACGTTCTTATTCAAAAGGGAATAACTTATTCGATCATCTACTTAGATAGAATTTAGTCGATATTGAGGTTGACCACTAAATGCAGCGTTTGTCACGCTGTAATTTTATGTATCGAAAGCCATGTAGTAGCACTATAATTGAATTTTGTTGGACGTTATATAATTAGAAAATTCCAATCTATCAAACGTGTCCGACGTGGTAATTCGTTGCATTTCGATTCTTTTACGTTAAAAATAATTAGTAATTATCGAGTGTAGCTTAAAATAGAATAATTTCAGCAAACAATAATTTTAAAACAATATTACATTAATCAACTTATGTTCAATTACATTTAGTTTCAATTCCTGCCAATGAGTTATTCGATGTAAGACACTAAATGTTAGCATAATGCAGGGTAGTTGACTGAATCCATTTTAAACTATGCCAGCATAGGTCGGTACATTATACTCCTCCAATATAATTTGCATATGGATCGTGAGCAATGTTATGCTTGCGATGAACTTAGTAAACTTCCGTTTTGCATTAATGAATAGTTTAGTAGCTTGTACTATATACTCGATAGATAAATAGTTACGATAGAATACATCTTAAAGGACATCATTGCTGAAAGTATCACTTTCGATCTGTGCTCGGTTTGAAAATAATGCAGACTTCTTAAGCTGTATTGTTACTATGGATGAAACTTGGGTACATTTCTACGACCCCAGAAATAAAGCAACAATCGATTAAATGGATACACTCTGGTTCTCCAAAACCTAAGAAGTTTTGTCTTCAAAAATCTTGAAAAGTTATTGCTTCAGTTTTTGGGAATTGCCATGGCGTAATCATGATTGATTTTTTGGATAACGATGGAAGAATAACTGGAAATTATTATTCAATGTTACTAACATGGAGAGAAGACGATTTTCTTCAAACGAAGAGGTAATAGAAGCTGTGGTGGCCTGGTTTGCAGAGCAAAGTGCAATGGAAACTAAATCCGATTTACAGACTCCTAAAGCCTGAAAAAACGTCTTCTTCCTCACAAATTTGTATTAATAATTGATTAAGCTGTCGGTTTCGCGATCGTACCCACATGTATGGGCCAAAATTGGATGCATAAACATTGTCCAAATGTAAAAACCAATACAAACCAATACAAGATGTACAAGGCTTAGAAGGCAATAAAATTCCAGATTATACCATTAATTAAAATAATTTAAATAACCAGGTCGATAGCCGTAGTGGTTAGACGGCTGACTATCGTTGTGACAGAACAATAGGAGCCGGAGGCTGATGACATTTTTCTCGAAGAATTAGTCAAACAAGCGATACCGCTTAAGAAGTCGTTGCAACTGAGCACCCACCACACATAAAAAAAACTGTGTCGATTTGAAGCAATGCCTAATATCATTCCGAATTGGCGTTTTAATATATTTCAAAACTGTTCTAAACTGTTTCAGTTTATAGAAATAAAAAGAAAAAATATGAAAATATGGAAAGATACAATTACGTAGAATATAAATCCAAAAAAAATGTAGTTCAATTACAACGTGAATGCCAAAATTAAAACCCCTCTTATAAAATGAAATTGCCTATGAATGCACAATATGCTTAAAAAATACCTCGATCGAACTAACGCAAGACATCGCAAAAACAGCTGCCGATGTTATAAAAACTACGAGATAACGTTGATGTGTCAGTTTTCTTAAATAGTTTTCAATGCTAAGGGTTCAATAACATCAATATGATTACGTATGAAAATGTTATCGGAAACTAATTTATAAAGGAACTTTATTTTAAATGAAATTCCTTTTTGCAATTCTTGTAATCGTAGTGGTATTTTCCTTTTTATTGTAGAATTGTTAGTTCTGGAGAGAACCGTTGTGTAAAAAGTGAAACAAGTGAAATGCTTAGAGAAAATGTTTCAGGCGACGTGAAATTAAAGGGAACTTGCGCAAAATATTTTAGATTTAAGTTTAATAAAATAATGTCTTTCCATTTTTCATATATCTTTTCGTTTTATTTCGAAGTTAAAAAAAACACCTAGTTAACGTGGTGACATTATTCTGACGTCATTTAGACGTCTTTGTTTAGTAATAATACCTCATTCATCATTTTAACCTAAACCTAACCTAACCTGGGTTTTCTATTTATTAATATACGTAAATGAAACAACAAAATCGCTTTTTCTCTAAATGAATCATTTCACGTCAGTCGATTATGTATCGATGACGGAGAATAAAAATCATCGACTAGTGACGTCACCATATTATTTTGGATAAAGGCTCAATTTTTTTGTTTAGCTTCAGTGCTAAAGCTGCCGGTCTACGTAGTCTATAGACATAAACCGTCTATAAAGACACATGGACAAAAAATTGACCGAACCCAATCTGGATTATCACCAACGGGTGCAAAAGCTCTTCTTATTCTTCAGATTTATTCAGTAAATATATCTAATCTGTATTTTCGGATACTTTTGAAGCACATTGCTTTGTGTTTGAATGATGGTATCGAGGAGGGAAAAGATCAATGCAGCATCTATCCTTCAAAAAAACCATCCTAAACATCAGTGCCACATGGTCTTTCTTTCCACCCCCTCCCTCTCCCCCTCCCTCCCATTTCCCCCGCACAGGTAAAATCAGTGCCTGAAGAAGAATGTAGTGAAGAGTCAATTAACCAATAAGAGGTACAAGATCCAGCTTTCGACCTTGCTGGAAAGAAACCCGTATTAAAGACCTCAGTCTCTCTAGCTGTAAAGACTTACAGCTGAGAACGCTGAGATTTTAAAATACCGTTTAAGATGGTGGATTTTGTTACAATAAAGTCTACATGCGATAATCCCATATGTTTTCTTGAGCGTCAACTCGAAATTGGAGAAAGTCCTGAGATAGAATCCATTGAGTTGAATCAATTGTATCTAGAACCTCTGATAGCTCACAAAAAGTTTCGTCGTGCTCCACAAACGGTTCTAATTTTTGGTGTTCGATCTCGCTTAGAAGATGATGACACTCCAGCAACTCATTCAACACTGAAGTGGTGGGCTGAAGAGTTCTCGCGAAAATATAGCGCCACTGATTTCAAACTAATCATGTTTTTTCAAGTCTTTTTGCTGGTCAAAATGGAATTTATTTATACCATGACATGTTGTTGACTTGTTTGACACTAATCACTCATAATTGACCACTTCTACAATGGTATCTCTTCCAATCATTGGAGACGTCCAAATAGAACTTTTTCTTATGGGTTTTCGAATTAAGTTTACAAAATATTTTTGCTAGCTCAACCTCTGTGATAACAGAAATATCGAAGCACACTACCTTGGTTCTTCCAAAGTACTGAGGCTACCCTTGCACGTCATACTGAAACAGTTTATGGATGCGAAATATGCAGCATTTAAGCACGCTCGAAACTTTTTTCCAAAATTTGCCCAAATTACCCGCAATTATTGCATTAAACTACATCGCCGATGAAATAATATAATTAACCTAAAATACAGTGCATTCGAGGACACGCAACGCTATTGAACGTACTACATACGTACATATCAGTGTCGTAAAACGAAATCAAATGGTATTCAACACGAATTAATGCGTAAAGTGGTTAATTTGGAAAACCGACATTTATGTATCGTTCCAATTAGTTTAGGAACGGATAAACAATCGAATTAATAAACGTGACAGCTAACGGGCATATTTTATATAAATTAGGGAATTCGTACGCAACAATGCGTCGGCAAATATGTATCTAAGCAGAAATTATAATGCCACTTAATAGGTAGCTGTCACGCCATTATGTAGCGCCTTATATACATATATATAATTTCTTTTTTTTGGTTGCTATCGTTTAACGTCTGTCGTAGAACAAAAGCGGAGCGTGCACGATTTGGCATCGTAACAAATAACTCCGCGTTGGTCTACGGAAGCGCAAACGAGTTCCGCAAATTGACTTTAGATGCGATCACGCAAAAACTCCTCCATGAAGGAGAAAAAAAACACAACGAACTGATTGCGTCGATTAGCCGAGACGTAAATATATCTCGAATGGTATTTCTTTTGAAATTAACGGCGAAAATGATTAATGTGCATGAGTTTATGTATTCTGGACATCCTGTGAGTTCAGAATAGAGTACTGCGGAAGCTTTTGTTCTCGTCTATAAATAGGGTCAGATCGAAGTGCTGTCTACTAACTTGATCTTGATTTTATTTAATTTCAGGTTGTAATGACCTATACGAGGACGATGAGGAGGACGATTCATCGTCACCGCGCAAGAAGACCACCATCGAAGAACAGTGGGAGAAGAATCAAGGGTTCGAACTCACTAGTGTTGAACAGGAAACGTACGAGAAGTACTTTTACGGTACTGAACACTGGAACTATTTTACAAATGACGAAGACTTAGGACCTGTGATTCTTTCTATTAAACAAGAAACGCTTAATTCTCGAGATCAATTTAGGTAAGTGTTTCATTTAATATTACAGTGCCTTTAAGATTTTGATTAGCGGTTATGTCCTCCCACAAAAACAAAAGTCAACATGGTTGCTTCCGACTAATCCAATATTTTGGATCTTAATTTTTTAACGTCAACTTTTTCCGAATCGATTACGATTTCTTGTTTTGAGACCATCTAACTATGTCATAACAGCTCTTTGTCGCTCAATTCCATTGCCACTTGCCAGTGACCATTTTTTAAATCAAAAGTAGTACTTCAGGGTCTGATACAGCGTCTTGAATCTGGAATGGGTGGATTGAATCACGGCAATAACTCAAGAAAGTTGATATTCAAGGCAGAAGCAGAAGAGAGAGCTATAGTCAAGGAACCTCTTCACGTGGAAAGCATCTATTTTGAGGTGCTCGGTAGAAAAATTCTTGGTTATAAATCTGACGCATGTAAGATATATTGCACACAAGGCTGAATCTAGTCTGAGGACCTTATAAATAATCCTGCCAAATATAGAAGGCCCAGCTTGGATTAGAGCTTTAGATACCAAACAACAGAGAGTCGTAACTGAAAAATTGCAACTCGATTCCATCGATTTCTCTGGTAGCGGAGGAACAGCGGAGAATCTTCCTTTCAAAAGGGAAACGATCAGCATTGACGAGAGAGAATTAAAACCTAAGACCTTGTACATATCATAGATTCGTTATAAATTTAGAAAGGCGGATTATTTTCTAACGCAGATTCTGTTGAGACACATGCACTTCCAATCATATTTAGAAATGTTCGGTTATAGCTCGTAGCAAATGGAGTAAAGAGAAAAACGGAATTAGAGACTGCGAGGCAAGAGTCAACACAAAGAATCAGAAGCAATGCACACCCAAAATAAAACATGGAAGGTAGGAAGATATTAAGGGTCATATTTATAGTTCGTGCTTGAGGTTGCGTCGATGCTTGAGCATGCGATTTTAACGTAAATGCCATTAGAAATATGGCAAAATCGCGTGCTCAAGCATCGACACAACCTCAAGCATTGACTATAAATATGACCCTAAACTACATAAAAAAACACCCGAACTCCTAATCCTCTTTATATGAAGTGAGGAAGGAGTAGGATGGATAACTAAGGAAAGACAACCCAAAGGATGAGTCCAGAATGATGGTACCCAGAGTGTTAACGAAAGGATATTTCAATTGTTGGAGACAGCGGCCTCCCTCTCCCCAAGAAATGGTATTCATCCAATGGTTCATAATACTTCCTTTTACCATTTGATAGAAGGAATTTCTTCCTCCAACATATATATTTTTCAGCTCCCATTGTTCTAATTTATCAACGTCAAATAAATGATTGGCGAGGTTGAGAACTCTTTCTTGATATTGAAGTCAATGCATCATTAAATCGCCATAAACACTAAGGAGGTAGTAAACACTGCAGTGAACTGATGAGGCTGATAACAAGCCGACACACTTGCATGTCCCGTCATGTTCATGATATCTTCTTCACTGGATCTCTTAGTGTAGAAGTAGTACACAAAACACTTCAACCAACTAAACATCAACAAGTTTTAACTAAACACCGCACAGTGGGATATTTTGCCATTTTAAGCAGAGAGCAATACCCAATCTTTTTTGGCCTCTCATAGGCTACGCATGCGTGGTAGCTTTAGTTGACAGTTTACCATCGTGACAGGTACACGTATCTTTCTGGGGATTTTTAAGTGTAACCGTTTCAGTTAAAACATATTTTTTTATGTTCAGTAATTTTCTCCATAAATACAGTAATGTACCTGGAAACAGCCAGTAAGAACTACTAACTATTGATTTATTAGTTAATGTAATAATTAATAATATTATGGCCGTTTCAAAAAGGATCTAATTTTCAACCACATTTTAGTATATTAAATAGGTTTTGTTGTACTTCAGGAAACGTTCCGGTAATTATTTTAATGTTAATAAAAGATAAGGGTTCGTACAATATAATAATGATCAAATAGGGCGCATCCTGCCGCACTGTCTCGATCTATCGATCATCAAACAAAATTACGAATATTCAATCCAGCGTTTAAATTATTTTTTCAGAGCAGCAATCGCTGTACGATAAAATGCAGAGGCAAAACTTACCCAATTTTGAAGAAAATTTACAATATTTGGAGACTTATCTCTTGTCTTACGAAGACTACTCTAATGATGAGATAAAGAACTTGAAGCGTAAAATTTCCTATATAAAATCCGGATTCAAACAGAGGTGGAAGTAAGCTATTAAAATAGAAAAAAAGATTCCTTCGAAATAATGACAAATGGTTAGAGAAAACGTTTGAAATACCGACAGTGCAGCAGCGAAGATCAGGTCGACCATCAAAATCCTTCACTAATTCGAGTGAAAGAAGTAAAAGAAGAAAAACAGAAAAGCTTCGTAGTATGACAGATGATGATGTGTTATTGCATGCTGCGCAGATTAAATTATAAACTTCTGGAAAAAGAGATGCTTCGAATATAATGAAACAAGTAATTTCAAGGAAAACCAACTAACGCCATTGTTAGCTCTTTCAATGTTTGTGGATGCTGACTTGTCTGGGAGACAATACAAAATAATTAGCAGCACAAATAAAAAATGTTTCCCCAGTTATAGTCTGCTACAAAAAGCAAAGAGTGATCCACCGAAAGACTGTTTTGAAGTGACTGAAAGGTGCACCGAAGTAAATTTACAAGACTTACTGCACCACACTGCTAAAAGATTACTAACATATTTGAAGGACATTATTAACTTAACTCCGAACGTGACACATTACAGCTGATTTGTAAGTGGGGTTGTGATGGGTCCCATCAGGAGCAATTCAAACAGAAAATACAAAATAATGCTACTGATGCCAATATTTTTCAAAGTAGTTTTGTACCCCTTCGACTAATTTGTGCTAAACAAACAGTAATATGGCAGAACCCAACCCCATCTTCACCTCGATACTGTCGTCCAATAAAAATAAATTTTGTAAAAGAAACTTTGGATATTACACAAAAGGAAATACAACACGTACAAAATGCTATTCACACGAATGTGGTTGCTGGACCCGAAAGGGGCACCCAGCTGCCCGCCGACCGTAAGGTATGCGACGTCACGGAAATGCACACACTCTTCAGGACAAAGAGGTACGAAACCAGTTGCCCGCACGAGACCGACACCTCGCGGAGAGGCCCGGCGAAGCGGTGGGCTCCTCTCCCCCGTGCTACCCATGTTAGACAAGTTTTCTTGTCAACGTTGGACGGGTCACCGTTGGAGACGCTTTAGCGAACTCCTACCTCACATCTAACCCCACGGGGCCTAGGCCTCCTTGCGGATGGCTACTATCGGCCAAGCGTGGGAAACGGAATCTGGCCGTGAGGTACAACCAGCCCGCCCGTGAATTAAGCCTGAACTACGGGGACGGCCGGGCAAAAGCCCTACCCTAAAATGCCAACCGCGCCAACTCTTTCGCCTCTCCGGCGATTAAGTATCCGAGGCAGCTACAGTGAAACCGTAGGGTCCCAGAATCACCGAGTTGTTTTAGGATGAAACCGAAGGTTTTCCCAACCAGACAACCAGCGGGCGGACTACTCCTCGGCGAACCGACTTTTATCCTCCCCTACTATCTTCGCCAAATTCTCTCGCCACGCCCGTTTCCCTGAGTGTGGCCACCAAGGATGGGGTAGTGCAGCTGCAGAGTTCTCTAGGTAAGCGCCGTAGGGTGCCTCACTTACCCACCGTATATTCCGACGGTTAGCGGCCGGACACCGGAGCGTATGCCCATGCCTACGCCCAAGCATCCTCCCCTATATACGAAGTCTACTCCCGCCACGCCCGTTGCCATGGAACTATGAGACCAGGGATTGGGTAGTGCAGCCGCAGAGTTTTAAGGGTCGGCGCTATAGGGTGAACGCCGACCCGGATAGGGTGAACGCCGACCCGGATAGGGTGAAGGCCGACCCGGATAGGGTGAACGCCGACCCGGGCAGGATGAACGCCGACCCGGAATGCTATTCACAGTGGAAGACAAGTGTTATTCTGCGAAACATATCATGGACTTACAATGGTAGATGCGAAAGTATGTAATGCCAGTACACAAACAAAATCAACCATGAGATGCTACATTTGTGTGGCTACCTCGAAAGAATTGATGTCAATGCACTTTCGTTTAGTTTATCAATATTACACGCCAGGGTTCGTCTGTTCGAAAGCATATTACACCTCTCATATAAACTCCCTGTGAAAAAGTGACAGCTAAGAACAGATTCTGACAAGGCTATTGTTATGAAAAGAAAAAAGACATTCAAGAAAATTTAGACAAGAAACGGGTTTGCTTGTGGATGTACCGAAAGCTGGATTTTGCAACATTAACGATGGTAATACAAGCAGAAGATTTTTTAGTAATCCAGAGTTATCTTCGGAAATCACTGGCGTGGATTTGAATTTGATATATCAATTTAAAGTAATCCTTGAAGTGATATCTAGTGGTCACAGGGTCCATTTACAAAAGTTTATAGATTATTGCATTGAAACTGTAAAACTTTACATCAGTCTTTATCCATGGCATCCTATGACTCCCACTTCCCACAATGCACAAATTTCTTGTTTACGAGGCAACTGTGATAGAAAATGCATTATTACCAATAGGATTGCTTTCCAAAGAAACTGCCGAGGAACGAAATAAACATTTCAGGTTGTATAGGCAGAATTTCGCCCGAAAGTTGTCTAGGAAGACATGTAACTTTGATGTAATAAACAGATTATTACTTAGCTCAGATCCTCTTATTACTATCTTGAGACCAACCCCCAAAAAAGAGGGACGATTCTTTTTACAAAAGATGCAATTGATTTACTAATTCTAACTCAGCTTCGGGGGTGGGTCGAAGTGTTTAGTGTTCTATGATATCTTAAAAATTAACTGATTAATAATTGATTTATTTTAATATAAAATTCCAAACTGTGTAATTGATGCCTAAACCTGTTAACCTAATATTCGATGAATAGACACGAGTATATTCAAAATTTACACTTTAGAATATACACCACAGACACACACACACACACACCATACAAGAGCAGTACTGGCATAAACGTAATTGCGGCAAGATCATTCGCCGAGGTTCCCCCTTAAACTCCTTCTCATTTGCCTATACTTTAACATTTCAATTAAACATCCTTTCGGTCGAAATCAAGTAGCACTGCCTGGGGAGATAATTAACAACAGTTGTACGCTCTGTCACGTATTTAATTATGCACAGCTTAAGTTAAGCGACGCGAACTTTAATTTGATATGGATTTGAAAATTATAGTGAGGAGTCTGTATAATCGAATAGCAAATTCTGGGCGTTGCTTACATTCAATTAAATTAAAAGCAATTTTCTAAAACAGTGCAATCTTCAATCTTAAAGTTGTGAAAGAGTTTCTGATCGATATCAATCTACATATGTCTATTTAGAGGAGATTTAATTAATTCGAGTAAAATACGTAAAAGGTCGCTATATAATTCATACGGTGCGAAATAAAATTTATCTAACGCGTGGGAGATTTTTTTAAAATCGTACCCCATAAAACAAGCATAACAATAACGCAAAATCATCAGTCGTTATCAAGATTTAGGTCCCGTATAATTTTCCTCTCCATGTGATATCGTAAAAAGCAGCAAATGGTCGACCCAATTTCCAATACGCATGTATATATTTTCACGTTGATGGTCGCATATTTCACAAATACATTAATAAATCTGATACGAGCCGACGTCAGTTTTATATAACTGATTACGTTCGCGATAACGTTTCTGATTTTTTTTTCTCTCTCTCCCTCTTTTCAGCGATCAAGTAACGCCCTTTTCGCGACATTAGTTATTCAACATCCGTGGAAATGTATTCGTAATCGACATATTACATAACCTCGACCTAATAAAAGCGACTTAAATGAATGTATTGATTATTACTATTCACGAATTAATCAGGTACCTCGTTTACCTTGTTTAGTTACAAATGGAATCTAACAAGCTATTAATAAGAAATATTTTCTAAAACAAAAAATTGTAAATATAAGTTAATAATGTAAAACAATTGAGTAGAACTGTTGTGGCTTCATAATCTATATTTTTTTTATTTTAAATGTAGCTACTAACTAACACCTCTCCCACCCTCCCCCGCATAAGCTCAAACCTTCGCTTTAGAAGTTTTGTCATCCGTCTAGTGACATCCTCAAGGTTATTTCGGTCTTCATATGACTATCTTCATAAGACTATCCAATCTCGGAAAATACAGTAACACTCAGTTCAGCTTAGTATAGCCTCATCAGTACGTGATATGATTAGTTCTACAACACCAACTAGTCATTTACAGGGTTAGGCGATTGAAGTGTTACCAACTTCACGTTGGCAATACTGCCGGCTATGTCAAATTCATACCAATGACAGGTGTTTATATTATTTACAAGCTAAGCTAAGCTAACTGCATCTAAGTTTTATAGAACAAAAGTTTTTCGAAATGGAATTCAAACGTAATAGTTTGATTGCGTTGTATTTGGCCGAAAAATAACAACCAGCTATTGTTCGTGAGCTGAACCATCTCAGAGTGAATAAAATGTTTGTGTATCGAACCATAAATCGATATAATGATACAGGCAGCATTACCAAACGCGATGGTGGTGGACGAAAAAAATCGCAACGTCACATGAAATGATTCGGAAAGTGAAAGCTCGAGTTCAACGAAATCCACATCCTAGTGGTAATCAAATGGCCAAAGAACTGAAAATATCTCAGCGCAGACGATCTTACACCAATGCAAAAAAAAGTTAGACTCGAAAGAGCAAAAGAGTTGTTACCCTTGCACGAACATGGCGAATTTCCAAACATCGTGTTCTCTGATGAAAAAAAAATTTCCTATTGAGCAGTTCATAAACTCTCAAAATGATCGAACGCACTCACGAAAATTTGAGTCTGCGAACGGTCACCCGAAGTAATTTTCCATCTCAAGTAATGGTATGGGCAGCTGTGACCGCCGATGGACGCTGTCCAATCGTTTTAATCGAGCCTGGTGTCAAAATCAATGCGACTTATTATCGGGAAAATGTTTTGGAAGCTCCTTTTAGAGCAGTGGGCACGCAAACATTTCGGTCGTCGATCTTGGACGTTCGAACAAGACTCGACCGTCTCATAAAGCTCGTGTGAACCAAGAATGTAGGTTAAAAAACCATGTTCCACACTTCATTTCGTCCACACAATGGCTTTCGAATTCGCCAGATGCAAATCCGATGCACTATTCCATCTGGGCCATTTTGGAGAGCAAGGTGAGCACTAAAAAATATGCCAGTATAGAAGCGCTGAAGAAAGCTATTGTACGGGAATGGGCTAAAGTACCGCAAGATCATATTTTTTCACCGATTGAAGACCATAGTCAAGGCAAAAAGTGTGACCACAACGTGCTAAAGTGAATGGAGTCCGAAATTTTGATTATTTCCACACATTTTGTAATTTGAATCAATAAAAAATAATTTCACACAAAAAACATATGGTCGTTTAATAATAGGTAACACTTCAATCGCCTAACCCTGTATACATCATGATATAAGGAGTTTGTTTAACACTCTAAACGGGCAGACTGCAAATCGTTCAAAAACTCGATTATAACGTGAGCTCACTATAAGCGAGACCATCCATCGGCCATTTTATAAAAGAGTTATTTGTCAAGACATTAAAACGCATCAAGATCTCTTATAATTCAATTGTTGTCGAAAACGCCGATCTGAATCCCCTTAGGTGGCTATTAGAAGAGTTCCAGACGTTATTATGCAGCCTGGTCTTGAGTAGATTTTTGAACCTTTTATGAATAGTCTTCTACCATGATAAATTTTTGAACTCTTTTATGAATCACTCCTCATAATATAAAGAATTTATGTCCTGAAAGTTAGACAGCAAGCCTCCAGAAGCAATCAGCCTCACAAGATGTTTGATTTCATAATATAAAGAATTTATTTAACCCAAACTGTCCACGCCATCTATTAACCAAACAGCCTGCACAAGATGTTCGATTTCTTATAGATTCCATTGTTTTGAATAACTGATGATGTTAGATGGCGCAATAAAATCTGCTCATTCTATGATAAATTTTTTGATGAAGTTAAGATTAACAGAAAATAGAAAAATTGGAAAATACCAAAGAGAATGGAACACAGTAGACTTACAAAATGAAGAGGTACGAAGAGAATATGAGCAACAAATGGAAAAACGATTAAGAAGTAACAAAATATGCGACGATATGGAGATGGAATGGAATAACAAAAAATAATATAGTTGAAACAACCGAAAAAGTATTAGGAAGAAAACACAGTACAATACAGAAAGGGGTGGTTTGATAAGGAATGTGAGATTTTGATATAAAGAATGAGAAAGGAGAGATTAAAATGGCAAACAAACAATGAAAACTATTATAAAAAGTACAAGGACTCAAGGAGAGAAGCATAAAAACTAATGAAAAGTAATAAACAAACATGGTACCTAGAAATAATGGATGAAATAGAAAATTACAACAAAAGCAATACAAAGTTATATGAGCAAATTAGGAAACAAAGACGCAAAAATACGAACACATCCAATGTTTATAAAGAAAAATGGGAAAAATATATGAGGGAAATGACAGTAACAGAAGAGGGATCAGGATGGATCAGGAGTACGAAGAACAGAACTGGAGGAGTCTAAAAGAAGCAATAGTGAAAATTACCCAAGAAGCACCAAAGCGAGGATTAGGAGTTAATCAAGAAAAATGTAAATACATGAACATATGCAAGATTGACAAACGAAATAGCAAAAAAATGATAAAACTTGGAAGTATATATTTTATATATACCGGGTGTCCCAACAAGGATAACGAGGTACGGTATTAGGGAAACGGATGTACCTAGAAATTGGAAACAAAGAAATTGTTGAGTAAATCGGCTAAGAGAAAATGCTGGAAATTATTTTCGAGTTTCTGAAATGGCCTCCAGGGGGCGTAATTGCCATCCTGAATTTTAAACCCCGTTTTCTGCAAAATTTTCTTATATTAATGATAGTCGTAGTGAATGCTATTTTAAAGCTGAGACAAATTCAAATATTTTTTGTTAAATGCTTTTTGCTCTATCTCTGAAAAGAAAGTGGTGGGAGGCGCTAGAATATTTTCGGAAATAAATGTCGATAACTCTAAAAAGGCTTGGCGTATCTTAATAAACTTGGAGTCGTTAAATAGGGGGTTTTCTAGACTATCAATTGAACTGTGAGTGAGGTGATTGTGTTTGCTTACCTTGCCGCCAGATGGCGTTTTCTGACATAATCGCAAATAAATTAACTTACTGCAAAAAAATTAAATGCAATGATATCACTTTTTTTACGTCATTACATAGTCAATCAAGAGCCTAACAAGCCAGTGAGAACCGCATCTCAATATCTTTATCCTAACCTAAGATATGAATAAAAGAAATTTATACTAAAAAAAATTACATTTTGGAAAGCATTTCCACTTTGAGGTTTGTTATTAATGTCTAATTATTCCTAATTTACCAAATAAAATGCTAATTTTTATTTGGGATGCCAAAATAAAATGAAATAAAATTTTGTTAATTTACTTTTTTATTTGGGACACCATAGTGTTTAATATCTGATATTTCTATGTTGTGATATTAACGTTTTCATATATTTAGTGTTTCATATTTGTTGGTCAATAATCGATTGTTACCAATTTTTTAAAAAATATTAAATCATTCTTTTCTAATTATCAAGATTGCCATGAAAACAAATGTCGTTTATATCTGACAAAATGTCAAAGTCTCTCTCAACGAAAAGTTTAAAATTCAAGATGGCAATTCTGTCAGAAACTCGAAAATAAGATCTTGATCTATCCGTTTCTTAGGTGCGTCTTGTTGGGACACCCGGTAAAGATAAATCTTTTGCTACTTTATACTTATAAAATTGATATAAAGGTTTTACGTTCATTTTGAACTGATCTTGAATTTCGAGAAAAAAGTCAACCGGCTCTATTTCAGCTTCTTCTAATAAAACTGGTTTTACAAAATTGTCTAGTAGATTTTTCTATCAAGGAAAAATTAACGTTAAATTTAATATATCATATTACCCAGCTTTGTAAAACTGGATTTATTGCGTTTTTTCCAAGAAATTAACGTTAAATTTAATACATCATATTACCCAGCTTTGTACCTGATAGACAATTAATTATTCTAAATAATAGTTTTAGTCCTATTATTTATTTAATTACAGAAAATCGCGCCTATTGTTCAGGCTAGAATCCCTATTATACTACGTACGCCGAAATAATGTGGGGATATTTCACAGTAAACGTTAACAATGCAGCCTGGATAATAATAGGCTTTAGCAAGCATCCTTTTTCGAGTAATAAGAGGACTGTGATTTAAACGGGTTGATGATAATGGTGAACCATTTGTTAAATTGTTGTCCGACCTATTAAATTTAATCTAACTAGATAACATCCTCGTCCAGAATATCATTCTACGCGTTCTATAACATGTTTTAAACGCTTCAAATATGATATATTATTAAAGATAATTCTCACGATTTTCCGAAGCGATATGAAAGATGTGCTTATTCAAATCGGTTATAACTTTGACCTAATACACGCGAAAACAAGCAAAGTATGTCAAAGATTCAAACTTTAATAGCTTTCCATAATCTAATACCTACCCCGCTGCCTTCGACATACTTCATCGTACTAAATTCTAAGATTCCGCTTCTTCATTCTCTTAAATTACCAAAGCTGTATAGTGATGGCATCTGATATGCATTAACGCAAGCGATATAGTGAAATAAAACACTGACCGGGGCGTTATATTTTGTCGGAGGAGTCCTTGAAATGTCTGTGCTATGTAGGTCGAGGGAAATAAAACAAATTCCTCGAGATATAAAAAGAAAGTTTAATAAAGCTGTTGTATCCTCGATATATGTATGATTGAATCTTTCTTAAATTAACGAACAATGCCGTCTACGGCAAAACATTTTCGTACATCGCATTCATGGTAGATATACCAGCTGAAATGATTGTCCGGGGAGTGTAATTAATTTTCATATAAATAAGATTGTGTTTTTATACGGGGACGTAAATTTAAATTACGTTTTTGTTTCAGAATATTAGTAAGAGCCATAAGTTACACGGTACACGGACTAATACCGGCTAGTTGTGTTTTTGCCGACCGTTATAATAGGGAGGAAGTTGTAAGATCGTTAGGCAAAGAAGTGAATATCAATCCTCCATTAACCCTTGGACAGCTACCAGATACGCCAGAAGAACTTCTGAAATTAGACCAGGTAAAAAACGAATAAAACCTATTTAATGTTTGACCATCAGATATATTTTGAATAAACTCGAATTTAATCCGCGCAAAACTCAAACACACATTCATTTTATATCAAATAGATCTCTGCTGGCATGCCTTGATTACTGGGCATTGAAATCGCAACCACAAATACGCACTAATTAATATAGCTAGCCGTCTAGTCTATTGAAAGTTTTGGAACGTTACATCTGCCATCAAGGGATTACTCGCTTTTGAAAGCGTTTCTTCAATGCGTGGTAATCAATCAAAAAGTTGTATATCCACAGAGACGTATACATACATAGATTCTTGTACTTGTAATAAATAGGGCGGTTGGAAACCACGAATAATCTGTGTCAGTACTTTAAAACTTGATAAATCAGCTTCTAAATAATGTATAATCTTTTTTTTTGTATGTGGGAGCTTAAAACAAATGCAATAACAAATTTATTATTTTAAAATTGTTTTATATACAACCTATGTTTAATTAAATAAATTAGTAGCCCTCTTACAATCCTTTTTATACCCTTATTTGGTGTAAAAACTGTCATATTTGCTGCTACTGTTTCTTGCATATATATTTTTTTCATGTTGCATACGTGGTCTACTACAAAAATCATGCAAAATCAGGACGAAAATAAATGTAATTACAACAATATTAAGTTAAGTCTACTCTTAAATAGCCACAATTCTGTCAATTTTCTTGCGGAGTTCTTTGTTGACATCCCAAGAATGTATGATTAGCATCATCGTTTTCGCTACAGTCACAGTTCGGGCCATCTATTAAGTGAAATCGGAACAGGTGTGCTTTTAAATTGTTGTGCCCAAATCTTAACCTGCACATGGTTGTTATAAATCCCTTGCCTCGGTAACACATCTTGCTGAGCCTTATCAGACCATCTATGCTCTTCTATCCAGGCTCGCTTAATACGTTAATATGGATAATATGGATCTAGGTTGCATGCCGTTTCAATCGGCCATGTATCCTTCAGATCTCGTCCTGAACTCCCTGAAGCCCTCGTAGGAGTTCGACTTGGCGAGAACTAGACTGGGGATGGGGTCCTAGCCCCCCTAGTCTTGTTAAAGGAGAAGTAACGGCTTTCAGAACGTTAACTAAACGTAAAATTAAGATGATCCTAATTAGTGGGGTTAGCAGCTTATGGTAAATTCTTAGAAAGAAATAATACTCATTAATCTTGACCTTAAGCTTTCGAATTTTATTAAATTCTTCATCAGAGGGTAATCTACAAGACAATATATTGATATCTTGTTGATATGACCTCTACCTACCCTGTAGGCTTCTAAGTCCGGTTATGTCGCTTCGCCACCTCCTATCTGACAAAGTTGAGACAGCTGGTAGAAAGCTAGTAGTAGTAGTAAGAGAGGCATAGTTAGTCCTCCTGTTTACCCGCGCTTGCTTGAATTTCGTTAACATTCAGAACACTGCACGGAAATCACATTGCGTCAACACCCATAGGGACTATTGCGATGCTCCATTACTGTTTACAGTACACCCAAACAGTGTTGCCAACGATAGAGTGTTAGATCGATGAGATGTGCTTTTTGAAATATTTAAAATTGCCAGTTTTGAGAATCAAAATGCTGTCAAAACAACAAACACTTGTTTGATTTCATTTTATACGCCCTGAACATGTAATTCTTTCAGCTGAAAAACAAATAATACCAAGAATTATCTGTAGAACATCTGTACTCGATGGGTTTTTTTACGGTACCGATGAACATATAATTAAGAACGTTCCAAATATGAAGTTGACTTTGAATTCGTTCAGTGCGCACATTGAAAATTTATTACTGTAGTTGTGATATTAGTTATTAATAAGTAAATACGAGGAAAATTAAAACCTGTGACTCTACGATGAGAAAATGTATACCAAACTTGCACGAGAAAAACTGGTCATATAAGCAGCTAGCAGATCATTTAAAGTGTTCGAAAGCAAGCAATAAGCAACATAATACTACAGAAAATCTGAAAAGGAAGACTAGACTGGGGACTAGACCTCGTAAAACAACGTCCAAAACAGATGCAAAAATTGTACGCTTGTCAAAAATAATCCGCTCTTGGAATCTAATGAAATAAAACAAGAAATATTCGGAGAATCGAACACTGGCGTACCTTGTAGAACAATGGACACCGTCTCAATGCAGTGCAGTTATTTGGAAGAGTTGCACGTAAGAGACCATTAATCAATCTACATAACAGAAAACACAGAACACAATTTGCAAGAAACCATAGGCAATGGACGATGAATCAATGGAAACCTACTTTGGCCGGACGAAACCAAGATAAATCGTCTAGGATCTGATGGTCGACAATATGTTCGTCGGCCGCCAGAATCGCAAATTCACACAAATTACATTGAAACATGGAGGTGGCTCAATTATGATTTGGGGATGTTTCTCCTTGCATGGCGTTGCTCCAATTCACCGTATTAAAGGAATTATGGACCGGCAGATGTACATTAATATTTTAGAGACAATTATGCTAACTTATGCAGACGAGACCTTACCGGTCGTTCGGAAATGTCAGCTGACCTGCTCGGTCAGTAAAAGATTGGCTTACTGCTAATTGACCCTACTTAACATCTGTGTAATGATGTAAAGTGAAGTATAAGGCAAAAGAGAATAGCCAATATGGATTAACTTTTTGAAGAAGTCGTGATAGCCTGGCAAGCTATTCCCCAAGAACGCTGTGCAGCTCTTGTTGAATCAATGGGTAGAAGATGTGAGGCAGTGTTAAAAAATAAAGTATATTAAGATGTCAATTCTAAACGTATAAATTAAATTTTTTTACTATATTTGAATATGAGTTCTCATTTTAATAAATTATTTCAATAATTTATTAAAATTTTCAATACTCCCAGCAAACGTAACAAATCTATATAAAATATATCGTTCTTAATTATATGGCCACCACTGTATGTATTATTATTGTGTAACTAGTTTAAAACGTTATTGCAATCCTAGGAAGTACATATTCTTCAAATATATTCAAAATACGAGGGAGCGCTTTTATATTCGCGGAATGGGGGATAAGGAGTGGAAAAAAACAAATTATTTTTCTTTTTCAATAGACGGTTACATTTTTCACATCTTTCAATTAATTTATTTATACCCTCATAAAAAAATGATTTCTCTTTATCTGCAAAATACGCCGAAACTGCCTCCTTGACTTCATCATCGGCAGTAATTTTTTTACCCCGCAGCTCTTTTTTCATTTTCGGAAACAGGTAATAATCACTCGGGGCCAGGTCTCGGCTGTAGGGTGGGTGATTCACAATTTCGAAGCCCACCTTATGCAGGGCAGCTAACGCAACGCGGCTCTTGTGGACGGGCGCGTTGTCGTGCAAAAGCAGCACACCTTTCGTCAATTTTTCCCGTCTTTTCTCTTTAATGGCTTCTTTTAGTCGCTCTAATATTGAAGCGTAATATTCTCCGGTTATAGAAACACCTTTATCTTTATAATCAATCAACAATATTCCTTCCGAGTCCCAAAATACCGTTGCCATGAGTTTCCCAGGTGATTGTGACACTTTAAATTTCTTGGGAGGTGCTGTGCCCTTTTTATGCCACTGCATGGAGTCTTGTTTGGTCTCAGGTTCATAATGATGAACCCAAGTTTCGTCTCCAGTAACAATCCGACTCAATACACCATCCTTGTCTTCATTACAGAGGTCCAAAAATGCACGCGAACACTCTACGCGCTGTTGTTTTTGCGGCGGCGCCGGCATGAGCATTCTCGGCACCCATCTTGCGCTGACCTTAGACATGCCGAGATGATCGTGTAGGATTTTAAATATTGTTGTATCGGATACTCCAACCATTTCTGCGAGTTGTTTCTTCTTTAGTCGAGCATCTTCGAGTACAATTTTTTCAACTTTTTGGATAAGTGGTGGAGTGGTCACCTCAATGCTCCTGCCGGGGCATTGAGGTGACGAGCCGGCCCGAGGCCGGGAATATTTCCCGGCCTCGGGTCGTCTTCAAGGGATTCCCTTCCTTGTTTAAATAAACTATGCCACTTGTACACCATGGTTTTTCCTGGACAAGAGTCGCCGTAAACCAATGACATCTCATTCATTATGGTCGCGACTGATTTTCCTTGCCTGGTAAGGAACTTTATAACGGCACGATATTCGATTTTTTCCATATTTCACTTTTCACTCCTGATTATGTTACTTGGTTGACGATAGCTCAAAGACTAACTGTCTAATAACAATGAAACTTCGTATTTATACTAATTATGAGTCGCTGCACAGGCCACGCCCCCAATGCGCCTAATCACCCCCCTACAACCCGCTCATTCCGCGAATATAAAAACGCTCCCTCGTACAAACGATTTGTTATCCAGTATGTTTTGTCACAAATTTATACTACCTCAGTTCGAATGAAATGACAACGGATGTGAATTTAATGTCAATGATCCTCATATCCTACCTACTAGTTAAGCAGTCAAAAAATTCATCTATAAGGCCCTTAAAATAAGGCAAGACTAAGAATCTCTATTAAGATCTGATTCTCTACTGGAAGAGACGTGCCACAAGGCTCGATTCTGGGACCGATATTATTCTTGCTGTACACAATGGACTTATCAAAACATGTCATACGTGGTGACCTCCATGGATCAGAAAAATATAATCGATTGGTCAGTATCTAAGCTGTATATGTTAAATAAGTCAAAAACAACTGTTGTTTACTTTAAAAATAAAAAAAATCATCCTTGTATCATAAATTACCTGATTGAGAAGGCAAACTAAATTTATTTATCTGTTAACCTATATTCTTGTCCAAAATTGAACCAAAATGATCGTTATTTCAAATCTAGTCGATTCAAAACTGCTAGGTTTAGCTACGTGAAGCTGTGCAAAGCCCGAAATTAAATTGAGTTTAAAGCTTTATTCGCTTTAAAAGGTACAATCGTAAGATGGAGCAAAAAAAATCTACTATTAAGACTAAGACCGCCCAACCATTACTGTTCTGATTCTTTGATTGATTAATCGATGTCAATTGCGGAGTCTTTGATGGTTTTCTGAACTAATAACGAGTTCAATATTTTGCCAATAAAGCAGTCCTTATTGCTTCCTTAAAGGCCCTCTCTATTTTAGTCTACCTTCTGTGGTGCCATTTCACGCCAATTGTTGTGCAGTCTCCTTTTGACATGATATTTCAAATTATCCACTTCTGATTAACTGACTATATCTGTATAACAACCTTAATTTATCTAGTTATAGAACTGATCCTTTTTCGTTTTCAATCAAAAAAGTGGAACATTGTTACAGGTATTCATAAAATCTGAACTGAAAGTAGGCGTTATTTACGTTAAAGAAGGCCAGTATACAGAAGAAGAGATCCTAGACAATAACGATAATTCTCCGCTTTTCGACGAGTTTTTACAAATTCTAGGGGAGAAGGTGCGACTGAAAGGATTCGATAAATATAAAGGTGGCCTGGATACCGTACACGATTTAACAGGTAAGATCTAACAACATACTATAGGGCCAGTATTTTAAAATCCCTAAAAGAAAAAAACACAAAAATTTTTCGTAATCTTGTTTACAGGTCTTTACTCCGTATATACAAACTGGCGTAGTATAGAAATTATGTTTCACGTCAGCACGTTATTACCTTACGAGAAACACGATCCACAAAAGCTTCAAAGGAAACGTCACATCGGTAACGACATAGTTTGTGTAGTTTTCCTCGAAGCGGACAACACGGCATTCTCTCCCGCGTGTATAAAAAGCCACTTCCTGCATACCTTCATTTTAGGTAATCTTTTTCTTATTTATATATTCATAGAATGCAGCCAAAAATCCCTCTTCAGAGAGGGCGCGCATGCATAGTTACGCCGTCGCTTCGTATTATTATTAAAAGAATATTTCAACCGGCAAATTTAACGTAGCAAATACTAAATTATAAAAATTTCATCCCCCTCCATATATAGTACGAACATCGCCTAGGATTAAACGTAAACCGACACGATACGAAGTCTCAGTCGTGACCAGAGACGAAGTTGGTGCCTACAAACCTTATTTATGGGAGCAAAGCGTTTTCGACAAAGGTCCCATGTTCAGAGAATGGCTGCTTACCAAGATTGTCAACGGTGAGAGAGCCAGTTACTCCGCCCCTAAATTCGCTAGAATGCAAGAGAGAACTAGATCGCAAATGTTGGAGGATATCGTCGCCAATTTGCAGAACCACGCTGAAACTGGGCAAATTCCCAAACCTTACAGGAGAGGATCTTGGAGACCGATCGGTCATATGAGACCGTCTTCGCCACTTTTAGATAGCGTTCGAGATCAATTCGAGGACTACGATCAACTAGCCAAGGATTTCACGAGGATGTTTTTGAATTCGGAAGATAATACTCTAGCCAATTCGCAATTATTCGATGTCGTGTTCTTAGTTGGGCAATCGAAGCAGAAAGTAAGTTTATAAAATCCCCTTTTAAACACCTTAAAATTATTCCCCGACGTTTTTTTTATGCACAGACGAAATTTATCGGAGTTCGAGCTATCTTGGGCGTACGCAGTAGGGTCTTTCAAGAGATGCTGTACGGTATCCAGACCGGATTCGGTTCGCCGCAAGTTCCCGTCGCCGAACTATTAGCCCGTCCCGTTCCGACGTTGCTAAGTCCCCAGCAATCCCGACCGAAGAGCAGCAACTTCCTACAAGTTCCCGATATCGAATCGCCCCGGCCGAAAAGCGTACCTTCCTCGCCAATGGTTAAGCGGGCTTTCTCCAGATTGGGGACGATCACTGCCGGCTGGGGACGTTCGATTAGGAAATCCAACGCTCAGCAGCTGTCAGCCGATGACAAGAAAAAATGGGCGAGCAGTCACGATTGTTCCAGTAAGTTTTTATCGTAAAAATTTTATCTGATATTAAAGTGCAGGTGATATTAGCCATGTTAAAGGATTACCATTTAAACTTATACAAAATGAAAACATTCGTTTCTAAAGAATGGATTAAATATATTAAAGGTTTTGACACACGTTTTTATTTACAAAAATGGAACTAATTTTTTAAATCGCGGTTTCCTAACAAATTTAGTACATAAGAGTTCTATATTACAATTTCGTTTAAGCGAAAAGTTTACCAAATCCACTTTAGGACCAAATCCAATTCTCACAATCACATGAAGAAAAGCAAACATTGGTGGAATGGATTTTACGTACAAAGCCATAGAAAAGGTTTTCCAATAAGAAAGGAAGATTTGCAAATTAGTGTGAAAACGTTTTTAGACGAGAAACCAAGAAAAACCCTTTCAAAGACAATATACCGGGAATTGGGTGGTACTTTTGAGGCGAATATTGTTGGTAGATGGACATTCTACACACACATCCTATCATTTAAGTGATTTGTGTTCCAATCTTAAAATAATTTTAATTTGCCTCTACGGAAATTCAACTAGAATCCTACAACCTGCTGACGTGTCGGCATTTAAGCCATTAAAATCTTATTGGAAGACAGTGGTTCTAGATTGGAGAAGAGAAAATAATTCCGAAGCTATGACACAAGAAAAATTTGCTAATGTATTGAAAATAGTAATTGACAATTACCTGCAATCAGACACCATAAAGAAGGGATTTATAACAACTGGTTTGTGCTACTTTGGCCAGAGTGCCCAGTTAGGAAGAATAAGAGAAATGTACAGAAGGTACCTTTCGTACTCACGTCACAACAGTGGAAGTCATTACTATTAGAGAAAAGGAAAAAGAAGCTTATTGAAGAAAAAGAAGAAATGAAGCTTAAACGTGAAGCGAAGAAAAAGGAAGCTGAATAGAAGAAAAGTACCAAAAGGAAATACACCAGAGGTTAGGCAACGGACAAGAGAAAGGAAAAAAACAGAAATCAATAAAATCAGAAGAAAGGCAGAATAGCAAAGAGAATGAAACTAATACTATTAACAGCACTGTACCTCTGTCTAATGTACAGGTTCAAAATCCTACAGAAAGTGTTGCCTAAAGACAATCTTTTTGGTAACACATTAGAATGCAATGATATAATAAATTAAAGTGCCACTGTCAGGTGAAAATAATACGGTTAAAGTAGACATTGTACATCTATCTAATGTAAAAGTTAAAAATGTTACAGAAAGTGCTAAAAGAGATCTTTTTGGTAACGCATCACAATATGATGTAATTAAAACGCATTTACCAAAGTGCAATATACCAAGTATATTGAGATACATCAAGGATTATGCTACGTATGTGTTTATAATATAACTGCTTCACGTAGTGGATATAAATGTTTCAGTTGCGTTCGCACTTATCATAAGAACTGCATCCAGAAAAATAACCTATTTGACAATGCATGTGATAAATATTTTATTTGTAAAACCTGCAAAGAAAAATTACAATAATTTTATAAGTAGGTAAACTGTGGGGTTTCTGGACCAGTCACTCGACGTGGACATCCTGTATGCGTATGAGCCAGGTACTATATACGACCACCTATAAGCTTACCTGTGTTAGAGCTGTATTTGGTCTAACACAGCTTAGCTGTGTTCTAAACCAGGTGGGTTGGGTTCAAAAACAGCTCTAGCACAGGTGGGTTGGGTTCAAAAACATCTCTAACACAGGTGGGCTGTGTTCAAAAACAGCTCTAACACAGCTCACCTGTGTTAGAGCTGTGACACAGATGAGCTGTGTTAGAGCTATTTTGGAACACAGCCCACCTGTGTTAGAGCTGTTTTTGAACCCAACCCACCTGGTTTTTAAGACAACTAAGCTGTGTTAGATCTGTGTTCAAAAGCAGCTCTAAAACAGGTGAGCTGTGCTAGAGCTATTTTTGAACACAGCCCACCTGTGTTAGAGCTGTTTTTGAACCCAACCCACCTGGTTTAGAAGACAACTAATCTGTGTTAGATCTGTGTTCAAAAACAGCTCTAACACAGGTGAGCTGTGCTAGAGCTATTTTTGAACACAGCCCACCTGTGTTAGAGCTGTTTTTGAACCCAACCCACCTGGTTTAGAACACAGCTAAGCTGTGTTAGACCTGTGTTCTAAACCAGGTGGGTTGGGTTCAAAAACAGCTCTAACACAGCTCACCTGTGTTACAGCTGTTTTTGAACACAGCCCACCTATGTTAGAGCTGTTTTTGAACACAGCCCACCTGTGTTAGAGCTGTTTTTGAATCCAACCAACCTGGTTTAGAACACAGCTAAGCTGTATTAGACCTGTGTTCAAAAACAGCTCTAACACAGGTAAGCTTATAGGTGGTCGTATATAGTGCCTGGCTTATACAGGCTGTCCACGTCAAGTGACTGGTGCAAAAACCCCACAGCCTATTTATAGGAGAGGGTGGTGGGAGTTAAAATTAAATGTATCCATTTTACTATTGTCAACTTTTTATATGACAGGAATGTCAGTGGTTATGTCAAATATTTTACCGAACCATCAAACTTTATCCTAATGGAATACACAATTAATGAAAAAGTGCAAATTATAAAGTGGTTTTATAATGTGTCTTAGTATTTGACATAACCACTGACATTCCTGTCATACAGTTGACAATACTAAAATGGATACATTTAATTTTACCCCCCACTACCTTCTCCTATCAATAGGCTTTCGTAGTTCAAGTTGTTATCCTGTACCTATACATTTATTTCATGTACTTATGAAAAATATAAAGATTTCAGTTTACTTCTAGCATTTTTTTTATTTGGCAAAATTACACAATTTATTTAGCCTACCTACTCGAATAAATTAGAGCTAACAAATTACATAAGCTAGTGTCAATTACCATACGACTTATATGGCAATGAATACAATTTGAGTGTCAATAACTATAAATTTATAAATATTGGAAATTTGAACTTTTTGTAAAACAAACGCACAAGTAATTACAAAACTGCATCTTCCAATGCAATTTGGCAATTTTTTTTCTTTATGCTTTACAATCAGAGTAAGGTAAATATTATAGAAATAATCCTTATATTTTAAGATCCAAATACCTTAATGTGCCAATGACTGTACTGTTTACCCTATTACCAAAAAAAAAAAGATAGATCTTACATGCAATTTATAATTTCCAGATAAAGACGGTAAAGATAAAGAAGGGAAAGAGAAACCAGCAGTAGCTCAGTTACCAGTGCCAAGATTAAGCGTTTGTGCCGACGCTCAAAAGGTAGACAGGGCGAAGCTTGCGCAAACGGAATTCTCAATAATCGAATTCGATCCGGACACATTTCGCATCCTACTCGATTACCTCCACACGGGATCTTGCCCGCTGACCTGTTCAACAATACCAGGATTAATTTGCGCTGCCGAACATTACGATCTACCTGAATTGCTCCAAGCATGCTTCCATCACGCTAAACAATTCTTGCGAATCGAAGTCGTACGTTTTACCTTTTAAATATAATTAACCCCAAAAGAAATTCTGTTTATTTTTTAGGTATGTTGCATGTTGTGTTCTTTAGAGAATTATTATTGGAGGTATACGTCAGCTTCGGAGTTAGTGAACATGATCTTAGCTTTCGTGGAAACAAGAGCTTACGCCCTGTTTCAAACATCAGAATTCCTGACTCTTAGCGAGTCAATGGTTCAAATGATAATGTGCAGGTATATAAAATTGATATAATTAAAAAGATAGTTGTGGTAGTGATTAAATAATTGGAATTATTTAGGAATCTAGAGGTACCGGAAGTGAGGAAATTCGAAGCTATGTTGAATTGGGCGCGACATAAAATACGAACGAAAACTTCGAGCAAACTTGATGCCAAATTAGAATTTAAGTGTATTATGGAGCGCCTAGCACGTGATCTGAAGCTTTACAGGATATCACCGCAAGAACTTATTAAAGTACGTATATCGATACAATAATTGTTTTAGTTTTATAAAAGATGTTGTACAACGTTTCATTTTTCAAGCATCTTCAGATCTATTTTCTTAATAGAATTGATATATCTTTAATGAATTTAAGATATGGCGATAGTTTCGATACAAACTCGTCATCAAACTGATCTTTGAATAATTTCCCATCCATCAAGCTCTTTTTTGACTTATATAGTGCACTAGGAGGCTTTTAATATGAATTCTCTTAATGGCACGTGATTTTTTTTTGGGTTCACCAATCATCATCAACAGCATTATTGCAAGCCATTTTGAAATCGAGAGCACAAGCTGATTCTTCTGGGACGCTAACCTTTTCGTCGGCAAAAATATCTCACTCGTTATCTAGCCACCCTCTCTCTCTCTCTCTCTCACACACACACACACACACGCAAATTATAGGAAGACAATTATAGCCCCATGTTGGGCGCCACAACGTATTTTTGTCTAACGGCAAACAATATTGAATCGTTAGAAGAAATATTGTTACCACCCTCCTCCCCTCCCCCCAAATCCAAATACAAGTCAATTCAACCGCAGAAATCTGAATTGGCAATTCCGAAACAAAATTTTAATCATTATCAATACCGTAAAACGGGGGGGGAAGAGGGAGCTTACTTTGCACCGAAAATTAGAGTTTTTTGACCTAAAAGATCCATATTCTTATATTATAGACAATTAAAAATATGGCATATGGTTCAAAGTTAAGAATTGTAAATGTATTGAAAAGCATAAAAAAAAATGTTATTGCAAATTATCTTGTTTCTCTGGCCATTTCCAAAATCTTCCACACAGGATTCCATTTAAGACCAGATTTGCTGTTTTCATGACAGTTTTTCTCTTCCAGATCACTGAAGTGTTCTTCATACTCACTGGATCATTCCTTATAAGGGGACCATAAACCATAAAGTTCTTTTTTTTGTTTTTATGCCTATGCTGTTTTTTTTTTTATGGGAAGCTTGATATTAAAGGAACGTCTGATGTTGTGGGAACGCCCGATGCTGAGGGCTCTTGAAGGTCTTGATAGTAATACTCTTGCCTGGAGCCACATTTACTTTTTTCCTTTTTTTTCTTGATGCCATCTATTCCTGTTATTTCCTTTCTTTTATTTTCTAAAAATTCCTTGAAACTTCCTTCAATAGAATTTCTTTTAGCTTCGTCTCAATTTCTCTGCCCGAAACCACCTGCCACATTTCTTAAAACCTGCTTTTAAATTTGGACGCTGATTCGATTTAAGAGCATTTATTAAATCGTTAAGCAAAGCAGGAAAGTCTTGTTTTTGTAGTCACATTTTTTATTCTACTGGATGTGTTTTTGTAGGCTAATAAAATTTGTGTCCATGCACATTTCATAGGACGGAAAAAGTGCGACGTCCAGGGGCTGGGTGAAGTGACTACTATTTGAGGAAAGGAATACAAAAGCTGTATCATTCTTTGATGACTTTGATGAAAATACATGGGACGAGAGATTATCTCCTATGAGTACAGTTTCACCTTCCAATTTCTTCAATTTAGGCAGCTTTAAAGAAAAAAATCAATTCCTCTCATTCCTTCTCTATCAAACCAACCACTAGTTGTGGTGCTGTAACGAGTACGGTTAGAACCATCTTCTGCCCACGTAGACCACATTCGGTTGGCATGGTAAACTACAAAGCTCTCCAGCAGCGCTACCAGCCATCATTAATGATATGCTTGTCTTAGAACTGTTACAAATTTTGGTGGGGTATTTGGTGCCGCGCTTTACCACACATTTTTTTTGTGCCCGGGTCATCCGTCAAATTCGTTTCGTCATAGTTCCAGATATTTTCTGGGGGTACATTTTCAACAACAGCAGAGAGAGGACGCCAAAACAAAAATTCAAAATTGTTATCAGTTTGCGCCTTTTTATCGAAAATCGAATTATAATTAAATCCAACCGCATAAAAATTGAATTGGCAACCTATAAACTATTTTTAAGAGATTATAAATATTTGAAATGTACTTAGATATGTCTACATACTATTTTAAAGATTTCGATAAAAGTCTCCAAAGAGCTCACTGGCGTTCATTTTGTTCCCTAGAAAAGATATTACTTCCAGATCTAATTATAGCCTCATGTTATTGGGCGTCAATTTTGCTACTGGATCCTTAAGATGCGTCCAGACCGCTTTTGCTCGTGTTTATGATCAAACCAAGATGTACATATTGTTTCTTTTGCTGGTTGTTTTTGCAAGGATTTCGAGCTTCCATTGTTTCCCCGCCAATGTTTAATCCCAAGCAAAATGTCGTAGAAGAGAGTTGTTATCTAAACAGGCTTAAAAATTGGGGTGAGGGAGGGCAAAGTCTACACCGACATCCATTTTGTCTGTCAGGAAAATAAATACTGTTTATCGATCGTAGCAATTTAGTAGACCATTCATCTGCTGTTATGTATGTTTTAGGTAGTTTTACCTTCGAAAGCCATCAAGAACGAACGGATATTAGAGACTCTGATGTTCCAAGCGAATTCCGGGATGTACCGAATACAAGATTCGTATCTGAAGGAATGCACTCAACGATTACAAAAGCAGGATTCGAGATTTTCCGAATGGGAATCCTTCGATTACAGCGCTTAAAATGGACGACTTCGAAATGGTGTTTTTTATACAATTGATCCTCGTATATTTCTTTTGTTTATTATCATTAATAGAAGACAATCAGCAAGATCCAATGTGCAATTATCCGTTAATAAATGTGAACTAAATGTACTACAGATCTTTGTAAGAGAACAAAGCCAATTTTGGGAGCAAACAGTGATTAGTGTTTCCAAAAAAAATATATGTAGATAATTCGATGTGATTTATAAGACAATCCCCCCCTTAACGGATGTTATAAATGATCTTCTTACGTGCAGAAATCTCTTTAAAACTATTCCTATTTAATAATAAACACCTTCATTGAATCGACCGCATGATATTCAACCAATCGAAAATAATTTTTTTTTAATCGGTATTAACACCAATGGATGTTTAAAAAAGAGTTTAGAAACTCCCTCGACTTTTTCTAATAACCTTCTCTTTAAAAATATCCTCCTGTATACATGTTCGCGGCTGTTGTATTTCCATTTATTACTATAAATTCTAATTATGTACTTATTTATACTTTCTCTTTCTAGTACCTGTATATGAATACTCGATGGGGTTTAATCTCCTCCCTGTATAAAGTAAAGACTCGTTGTTTGTATAATTGTATACGTGTTCGATGTTTCATATTTGATGAATTAAAGAAATGAGAAAAAATATAATCTGATTAAGAAAATTATAAAAAAAATAACTTATATACATATAACAAGAAAATAAAAAAATTAAAAATAAAAAGCACACGATTGCAGGTGTTTTTTGTATTAAGACTAAATATATTTTAATTACTCTTAGATAGCAAAACAAATGTTGAAATATTTTGATACTACTAATACGTATAAAAAAGAAAACAAAAGAAATAGAAGATGACAAAAGAGTATTTCTTTATCGAATATAAATCTATGTTCAAACAAAAAAAAATGATACCGTTTGATTTGAACGAGGAATAATTATTAAGTGTCTTATCACAAAATAGAAACAAAATATTATTATAAATTACCAGTACTTGTGGAAATGTTGTCCGTTAAAGAAGAAACAAAAATATAACAAAAAGATACTATCCCTATCAATACACATTGCTATAATTGTTATCTGTTTAAAATCTTTATATTTGCGACAAAGAATAATTAGGATTCGCAAGAAACTATTATTACATATCCCCTAATTATACAGGCTGTCCCAATTAACAAACATCACACGTAATCGAAACAGATTTATCTCTTTTTAAATTTAATTATTCTTTGTCGAAATATAAATTCAATATAAATACAAATCAATATGCTTTCTTCACACTGTGTATTTATTCCAGATGTTAGTTGTATCTGACGAAATTAATATGGTGATGATGTGTTTACTTTTAGCGTTTTACTCCATTTGGCTTTTATGTTAAATTATCCCCCACCACCTAACGTTTAATTTGAGACAAGTTACCTTTTTATATGCAAAACAAAAATCGTTAAGGAATACATGTTTACAAATAATAATTAATACAAAAGAGATGTGGATTCGAATAACTGTTCTTTATATTTATAAACGGTTCGTTTCACGTTTATATTTAGTTTTAAAAATGTTACTAATAATTATATTTAACGATTTATGACTTGTTTTGTAAAAAATAAATTATTTTGGAAGTAATCTTTGCGTCTATTATTTGTGTAGCTGCACAACTCTCAACTGTCCTCATTTTTTTGCATTGTACAGGGTGGTCAATGGTGAAATAGCATGCATCAAATCTACGTCCTAAAATTTATCATAATTTATACAGGGTCGTCCAAAATTAACGTTCATTTCAACCAATTTTACGACCCTGTAGAGATTGTCAATCATCGCTGTCACATTGACAGATAATATACACCGATATTGGCATCACATAACCTCCAAAACTTAACCACCGATTCACAATGTGTCAATTTACTCAAAATTTCGTCAATCGACAAAAATGATTGGACAAAATTCGTGCCATATCGATTATAGAAATTGTAACTGCTTGGGATCCATCATTCAAGAGCTGTGATAGCTCATCTGTCTTTTTTTATTTAAGGTCGTGGTACGTTATCAGAGAACGTAACTATATACCTTGGTTCTAAGCGATTTAGTTTCTCTACGGCTGGACCGACTCCTCATTTATTCATCGTTCGTCTAGTGAGTGGCTCCCAAGAGGGAGGGTTGGGGATCTTAGCCGGAATTATTGCACCATACAAAGTATGCGTCTGTTGGCCCACACGTTGGGGGAAGCCTGTTCGGAAACCAGTGCCAGAGCGTGCTCACTTAACGTTGGAACCTCTAGATCTCGATGGATCTGCGCATTACTAATTTGTGTAGTATTGGCACTGTACCACCTCAGGGTATCATAGGTTAAGATCGTCCGGAGGAACGCCGTGTATATCAACATTTTGATTTTTAAGCTCGTATAGCTTTTATAACAGAGAAGAGAAGTGAATACAGGACACATCTCACCCACAGAGATTTCGAGATGATGTTCGAGAAATGTTCTAAATATTTAGCTTGGAGTTAAGCGTTATGCCCAGATATGTCACGTTGAGTCTGCAAGTAAGATGCTCACCCTGAGCCACGATGGTGGTGGGGGGTGGAATTCGATTACGCGATTAAGCCTCTATTTTGTGGGTGCTCAACGACCTTGTCCACAGAATGTTGTAGACCTTGACAGACCAGTGCGCCGTTATGTGAAGTCGCGTAAAGAGCGCAGTATTGTCAGCATAGATCGCCAGTTTAGTATGTGGTGAACGTGGGATGTCAGATATAAAAAGGAGGTAAAGTTCAAGTCGTGGAAGGTCCGAGAGTTCATCCAGCTTTTTGGTTCTAAATGTCCTACCAGACAGATAGGACTAAATAAGGGTTGTTAACTGCGGGTTGATGCTAATAAGACGTCACATATCTTGAACAATAATTTGTCATGCCATACCGAGTCGAACGCGGAAGCAAAATCACGGAAACCGGTGCAGAATTGGTCGTCAGTCAATTACGGTGATTGCCTTCACTAACGACAATAACGCTGCCTCTGAAGAATTAGGACTTCCGCTATCTTAGATAGACAGAAGCAGACTTGTCGGCCTGTAGTATGATGGAAGTAGCGGATGTTTTTAAACGAACGAGAACATTCTCAGACTCAATATGGCGTTGAATAAGACGACGAAGACATCAATGGCCCTCTCTGGCAATAGTTTTAAGGTGGTGTTGGCGATGCCATCGGCTTCTCGAGCCTTACCATTCTTCCGGCTGCTGATGTGATGTATGATTTCCTCTCGACCAACAATGGAAAGCGGTTTACCGCACATAATAGCCAGGCCAACTTCACAGTGTAAAGGGCCATACTGAAAGATGTCCCGCCTTTTTTTTGCATATAAAATAAATATGACCGTCCGTTTGCAGATGTTATAATTTCCGTGACAGAAATCATATTCGGGCGGTTAGATGAAAAGCCGCGTTCATAGAGCTTAGAAGGCTGAAGGACAATATGTCCAGCCTTAGGACAAATAGAAGCCCTTTGTCATATAAAATAAATATAAATTGAAATAGCGCCATCTATAACTTAACAATGTAATTACTAGAAAAATTAAAATTTAGCCAAATTACGCTAGATGGCACTAGCGGAAGATTTAAATTAGTCACTATCTACACTTGGTTGCAGAAAAAATAGGACATCTCTTAAGCTCATCCGTAGTTTCTCTCGCTTTTTTCTTAGTTACTAAAATAAAAATAAACAAAACAGAAATTGCTGGTCTTATAAATTTTTATTTATTTGCTTACAAAATATTCCATCGTTTGTAAGGCCAAATATATATATTGAAAGTATTACCACCTCCACTAAAATATTTATCAATAATAGTACAGGAAATGTAATAAATATTAAGATGGATTTTTTAATAAAAACAGGACACGTTCTAACAAAAGCGAAAGTATAAAAAAATGTTTGTTAACAAATAACATTACTATAAAATAGGCACGTATAAATAGTGGAGGATTACCGTACGGTTAAACAGTTACTTAAAGATTTTGCCTTGATTGAATTTTCTCCCTTTGGAATCCTCACCGGTCCAAGAGAAATATTGCTGAACAAGTTTCTTCGTCTCTTCTGAATTGGGATCCAATTTCTTCCAATTATAACTTTCATAATCGATTTGCCAATCTGGACTGAGCTGTGTATAGGGAATCGAATTAAAACAAGATTGTACGCAATATGAAATAAAACTTACGGGAAAGCCAGCTCTTGACCTCTCCATACCCAAACTCCAGAAATAGAGCTGTCGTTATCAGTACCAAACAAGCATACGGAAGAAAATGCTTGCTTCCTCATCTTATCTAACCTTTGGAACATACCTGCATTTTAAATTAGCAATCGTAAATACAGCTCTAATTTTTTTTTAATATATACATACCTGTTATTAAATTACAACTCATGAACACCTTAGTAAGTTCATCGGCATATTTATATTCTCCGAACCAAATAGAATAATTTTCTGCATCGAATTTCTCCCAAAAATATGGAATCGATTTGGTTTCATCTTCGTTGGAATAGCACCGTTTAAAATCATCCATAACGAAAGTGCCTTTCGGTAGACTATCGAAGGGATCCTTGCTTTTAGGTTCTGCTGCCAAGGCTGCATCGGCAGCATCCATCTCTTCTTCGGGCTCTTCCTTTTTCGGTGCTGGTTTCTTTTCTTTCTTCTCTTCTTTCTTTTCCTCCTTCTTGTCCTTCTTTTGTTTGAGTTCCTTACCTAAGAAAACAAAACGATGGATTAAACATCTTTTACTACATCTATAACCTGCGTAGACTTACTCTTTCTTTTATTATTTTTATCCAAATATATTGCTGATACGCAAGCAAGACAAAAATATGATTCATTATGTTAACGATTTAAATTAAAGATAAAAATATGTCGAAATATTTTAGTGTCAAACGGTAATAAAAATAAAAACATAGTTTGATGTGGAATATTTTCATTATTATATCTCAACGATGTTACAAGCTTAAAAATCGATTATATTAAACTTGTCTTTGAATGTGAGAATTGACGAATGAGATCGTTAAATTAAAAAAATATGAAATAAAACGAAAAATAATACCTTGACTAGCTTGAAATTGTGCATATTTCTTGTGATCAATCTCCGGCACTTTCTCGCAAAGTTTCACTTCCGATACCACCGCCCTCACTTGCGGTTGATTAACGATAGTAAGGAACCACCTATTTACATTTGCGTAAGGCTTTCTATATTCCGGATCGAAGACGGTTGTGTAGCAATGCAACAGAGTACAAGCAATCGTAATATCAGCTAATGTAATTCGTTCGCCAACCAAAAACGTTCTCGTTAAAAGATGACTATTTAAGATGCTTAAAATACTCTTCATATCTTCTTTAGCACGTTCAAAAGTCTAAAAAAAAAAATTTTTAATAATGATAGACGATATCCAACGTCTTGTGGCGGAACGAAGATTAGATCGTTTTAAATCAATGTCGGGATATTTTAGTGTCAAACTATAATATAGTAGTATTTACTTTTAAATTGTTTGATGTGGAATATCTCCGTCACTCTATCTCATCTACGTCACAAGTTTAAAAATACATAATTTAAACGAGTTTTTAATAGACGAGAATCATAATATCGGATCTGTTAGAAAGAACTAAGATTCCACAAACTTTTTAATAAGATAAAATCGATTCCACTTACTTCGGCTGCCGGTTATTTCGAATAGTAGGCTTTTGAAACGACAGCTGTCAAAAATAACCGCACACAATCTGCATTCCGACTAAAATTAATTTAATTATAACGTTTTACACCATTTCTTATCAGGCGAGATGCATTATACACTTCAAGCAAATAAATACAGCTTAATAAAATTTAAAATCCACCGAAACCATCAGTTCTTTCCGTTAGACCTTATACAAACTGATCAATCCGTAAAGAGAATCACTTACTTGTTTATTATACGGCATGATTCCGAGTATTGGGAAAACCCAGGCACAAGCTGGTGGTAAAACATCATTCTCCGCATAACTAACCCATTGGATAATTTCCGCTTGCTCGATCTGTGTTTTACCCTTAAGTTGTTCATTCGCAAGATAATAAGCAATTGCGTTACCACCCGATAAATATTTGCCATCGGATGTTTCGAAAGCTGGCACCTGAAATAAATCACGAAAAAGATGTGTTTTTAGAAAAATTTGCAAAATACGTGAATTTATATACCTTTCCGGTTGGGAATTTCTTCAAGAATTCCTCGCTTTTATTACTCTCGCCGAATTTGAAGGCTGGATCTACTTTGACGTTTAAGGAGGCATACTGTGCGGCAATAAGTGCTTTATATGCCCGAAAGTTTTCAGGGTAAGTATACAACGTCTGCAAATAAATACCTGTTACAACATAAACGAGATTATTTCAAATATTAATTTAAATTGAAATTAAGATTTGATGAGTATATATTCATATAAATAATTAAAGATTAAACAAGATTCTTACACCAGCAGCCATCTCTGAAAACTCTGCCACAGGAAAGGGTCACACAAATCGTTGCAAACGCTCAGTTTGACAACTAAATCCCATCCAACCAAGCAGAACCATCTATAGTATTTTAATATAAATAGCTAAATACTACGGACAACCAGATGAGTATACATTGATTCGATTATAGAGCCCTCTAACGATCTGGTTATAAATTAATTTAATTACTTTTATTTTACAATATAATTTAATGTAATTTTGTTGGAAAATAATGTTTACGAACTTAAATAATTCTGCATTACATCTAAACTTTGCCGATTCTTATAATTTGCCAATTTTAAAAAGGCGAATTTACAATATGCAAGAGCACCAATAAATCAATACAAAATTAATGTCATATAAATTGAAATTTAATAGATATTATGAAATAATAAAAATATTTAAAGGAAATGATTTAAATCGTGATAGTAATTCTTTAATAAAAGCAGGTCGTTACTTCAATTTACCTGATGCAATAGAATTCGACGTGTGTAAATTGGCATTTCAATTTTGGAAAAGGAAAAATCTTTTATTGATTATATTTATGATGATTATTTCTAAATTTGTTTAAAATAAAATTAAAAAGAAATTAGAATGTAAATAACGTAGTACTAAACTTTAGAAATAAATAAAATGTTTGATTGTACATTCAGTTTGAATGTACAATCAAATGCTTTGAAAATGACCGCTGTCAACCCTAAATCTGAACACTTAAGAGGTGGTCTACCAGCTAATTATTTTACAGCGGTGCCATATCTAAATAATTCTATAAATCGTTTGCTCGATTTTATTTTAATATAATTTGATAATTGGGCTTCATACACATATTTCTACAAATGTTTTACTTCTACATATACAATTTTGTCTATTAATATTCGATATTAGCTTCACAATCTCTTTTCCCGTTTACCTTGATAGGGGAATAAAGATTACCCAATTAATTTTTAGATTTAATTTCTGAAATTTGGTATGAACATTCAAAATACGTCTACATATGTGTGTATCAAGCCCAATTTTAAAATACTTTTTTAGTAAATTGTAAAAACATTATATTATGAAAAAATTTAATTGCGGCAACTTCGCCAACTGTCGAATGGTAGTCGGGACTCTTAATGCGTTCTTTACCCAAATAGTTTTTTTACGAAAGAATGTCGGCTTTTTGACGTCATATCACGTTTTTATCATACATTTCGTATTGGAATTTGGGAATAAATTGTTTATACCAAGACAGAGAGAGACAAAATTCTGAATAGATCCAAATGACAGTTGTTTTTTATGGGCTGAAATCACATTATGCAACACTGTATTATTGTTATTCATATTGTCAAATATTTCGACATCGTTTATATCACATTTGTATTTAGAGTTTTATTTACAATTATTACGTTAATTTGTTTATTTTCCGGTGCAGATTCTCTTTTACCTTACCCAGCAAACAAAATTCAAATTTCGCGCAATTATTTTTAGTAACTACAACATAATCGTATAAAAAGAACTATTAATCTGAGACAAATTTATAGGTCATTTCATGTTTCAGCGTTGAAGTTACTAAAAATAATTGCGCGAAATTTGAATTAGCAGAAAATTCATAGAATAAAAAAATATATAAGTATATATCACGTTTTATTTAAAATATTAAATTAAAAGGCATATTCCAGCAAAACCGGAAGCGTTATAAAGTTTTAATATTTATTAAAAAATTACAAATATTGCATATCTAACATATCCCAAGCTTTATTCATTTATAATAGTGGTCATTTTTGAAGCATTCGATTGTACAACACACCCCACATAAAGCCGGGTTTACACCATACTTTTTTATTGGAGACAAGAAAGAGTGGACACAATTTATACTATTTATTTCAATAGGTTTGTTCGCAGCTTCTACACTTAAATTACAGTGTACACTACAATTTTCTGCACTGCACTGTAACACCCGTGTAGTGAGGAAAGAGTGTAGTTCAGTGTATGTAAATCGGTGTAACACGGCGAAGTTCTTATGCGCGACGTTCGTAGATTATTATGCAGCTTAGCGTAGTTCACGTATAGTTCGATTTGCAATAGTTATAGGTTATAGGCATATTATAGGTTAGTTACATGTTAATTACTAACATGAATAATTAATAAATTTTGGAACAATTTTTAGGATCTGAATCGGATAGCAAAAAATTATTTAGTTCATTCAAAGATGATACAATATTAATGTTGGGATGCGCACTTTTAAAAGATTCAAGAACACCAATAAAAAATTTTGTCGAAGAGGTTGTTCCAAAATACGCAAAATCCAATATATATCCAAAATATATAAAAATCTGCATTGCAATATCTTTTTATACATACCCATAATTCGAAACAAATATCCAGATTCGTCTTTAACTGGCTCACCATTATCATTCTTATCTAAAACAGCATGTCTAGTTGGATACTCATAGGCCATTGTAAATAAAATTACTTAAGGTTTGTTTGCAGCGTCTACACTTAAATTACAGTGTACACTACAATTTTCTGTAATACATTGCAACAGCTGTGTAGTTAGCAAAAGAGTGTACTGAGTGCAAGTAAATCGGTGTAACATGGCAAAGATTTTATGAGCAACGTTCGTAGATACTTAAGGTGAATTCATGCATCGGCAACATGTGGAAAACAAAATTTCTTTTCCTCTGATTGCGGAAACAGCATTTCATAGTCTTGGGGTATTTCTTTGGTAAATTTAGACTTAGAATTCTATTTTGTTCTTTTTATTCTATTGATTTTTAGCTGAAATTCAGATTGAGTTTTTCAAGTCATTATAACTATTGATAATGAAGGCGAAGAAAGTATAAATCAGTGGGAGTATGTAGTATTTAAAAAAAAAAGAAAAGAATGAGGAGACTACCACAATTTGGTTCAGGAAATGAGTTTAATTGATGAGAAGAAATTTAGAAATTATCATAGAATGTCGCTAGATGATTTTGATGTACTAACAGAAAAAATTCGTCCATATCTTACAAAACCTACCACAGTACTGAACCAATTTCGGTTCAAATGGCGCGATGTGAATGGTAACCATTGTCCCCAGAAGAAATGTTATCTGCAACGTTAAGCTAAATGCGTATATGTATACCTCTACATTATGGTATAATTTTACATTATAGATATCTAGCTACAGGTATGTCTATGAAATCTATCTCCTATGGCTATGGATTGGGACTAAGCACTGTATCTAATATTATTCGTGATACCTGTACTGCTCTCTGGTTATCCTTAGAGGACGAGTGCTTCCAACCATTAAATAAAGGTTCTGGCTTAAAGTAGCAAATGAATTTGAAAATAAATGAAATATACCTAATTACATAGGCTTTATTGATGGCAAACATGTTAGAATACAAGTGTGTACGTCTTACTCAAACTTCAAACTATTATAGCAATAAATCCTTTAGGCACCTCCGAACACAACTATTTTAATTATGAAGATTATTTTAGTGCAGTTTTGATAGGATTGTGTGATGCCAACTATTGTTTTACTGCAGTTGATATTGGTGCTCAAGGCAGGCAGTGATGGTGGAATATTTGGGAAAAGTGAACTTGGCAAACATTTTTTTTTCTAATTTATTGGACATCCATCCCCCGAAAATACCAGTTTGTGACACAAATGCTTTTCCTTATTTTTTAGTTGCAGATGGAGCATTTCCTCTACCAATTAATTTAGTGCCTCCATATCCAGGACGTTATTTAAGTCAAGAAGAAAGGATCTATAATTATAGGTATATATATTATATGCATGTAACGATAAATGTAGAAACTAGTAAAAACGAGTTAAAATTACAGATTAAGTCGCGCAAGGCGAGTTATTGAAAATACATTTGGTCATGGTTGCTAAATCAAAGATCTTTACAAAACCAATAATAGCAAAATTGGAAACTATCAATAAAATCATTCAAGCCACTGTTTGTTTACATATTTTCTGTAGAATAGAAGAGATGTGAATAAAGAGAAAAATGTACGATACTGTATATAAAACGATGTAAATAAGGAGAGAGAGAATGGAAAAACTGTAAATGGAGCATGGAGATTGATTCTGAAGAAAATCCTGTACTGCAAGTATGGAATATGGGTGGAAACGTTTAAGGCCAGGAGGCAGCCAATGTTTGTCGCCAGCTGACAAATTACTTTATGAACATGTATCTATCCTATTACACCACAGTGATCCAAATAATTATGTAACTATTTTTAATAAACAGATAATGTTAATAATTGTATTAATTCATTTTCAAATTTTCATTAAATAAGTAAACTAGTTATTTTTTAACTTCTTAACACAAAATTAACATTTACATTGGTTGCTGGCTGCAGTTTGCCAGTGCTCTCATCGCTACTACTGAATAATAGGAATTCTACTCATTCTACTAATCGCATTTGTATATTTTCATTGGCCATTACTTCCAGTTTGTCAAATATCAACAATTCGAAATATCCGAAACGATGCCGTAAACATAAAACCTAACCAAACTTTTTAGTTTACCATAATAAACCAAGATAAATTCTCGGTTACTTTGGTCACACCGTAAGATACCAATTTCAGGAAACCGCGTTTAATATACCTTTTACAGGAACGGTCGATTTATGAAACGCAAACCGGAGTTTCGGTTGCAATTAGTCGATTTTTTAAACATACTATAAAACTGTTTCTATTTTCCCGCGCCCTAATTTTAAATTAAGCGCTTTCAGCTTAAACTCTCGGCTGTACCGAAGAATTGTTTGAATTTAGCCAATAAGAATTGATTTTGATTGTAGTTTGATTTTAAATAGTTGATTAGTTTTTAACATGGATAGTGATGAAGAAATTTTGGAACAATTTTTGGAATCGGAATCAGACAGTGAAAAATTATTTACTTCATCTGAAGATGATACAATATTAATGTTGGGATGCGCACTTTCAAAAGATTCTAGAATAGCAATAAAAGTTTTGTTGAAGAGGTTGTTCCAAAATATTCAGATATAGAGTTTCTGTCTCATTTTAGAATCAGAAGAACTATCTTCCAAAATCTCTGCGATAGATTTAAGTCTTCAAGTTTTTTTTCTGATAAGGATGCACATAGTATGTACAAATTATTATATGACACATTTAAATTAATATCTAAATTTAATTCATAGGTCTATTGTCTCCAGAGAAGAATATGGCAATTTTTCTCTGGTTCATAGGACATCAGACTACATCATACCGTGACATTGCCAATCAATTTGATGTTAGTTTAAGTACTGCCCATGCCGTAATTGGTAGGGTATCCCATTTCTTATGTGATTTAGCACCAGAAGTTATTACATGGCCAACAGTTGAGCAACAGCAAGAAATTTCAATCTTCTTCAATACCACAAAAGGTTTTCCTAATGTGGCTGGATGTATTGATGGCTCCCACATTCGTATAGATAAACCCAACACTGAGTATCCTGATAGCTACATTAATAGAAAAGGATATTATTCAATTCATATGCAAATAGTTTGTGACCACGACAAAAAGATAAGAGATATATTTCTGGGATATCCTGGCTCTGTCCACGATGCAAGAGTATTTGCAAATTCTAAAACTATAGGATTATGCTCAAAATTACCAGAAAATGCAAAATATATTTTGGGTGATTCAGCATATCCATGTTCACAATATTTATTAACACCATATAAAGATAATGGTTATTTAACAGCTAATCAAAAAAATTTAATAAACAGTTAAGTTCATGCAGAGTATTTGTGGAACACACAATTGGTATATTGAAACAAAGGTTTAGACAATTGTATCACTTAAAAACCAGGAACATTTCTTTATTACTTCATCAAATTAAAGCATGTTGTGTGTTACATAATCTAGCCTCTGAAGACGAATTACAATATTTTGAAGAGCGAGAAATTGATGAAGAGGCGGAAGACGAAAACGAGGAAGATAATACATTAAATGATAGTAAAAATACCGGAAAATTGTTACGGGACTTATTATCTAGTACATTATAATATATACATAATATATTTATGTTAACATAAACAAAAATGTTCTTGTAAGTTTAGTTTTAATATGTAACAATAATTACTTAATAGCTACTTCAAATGTAACAAAATATAAACCGTCACTACAATAACAGTGAAAGATACACATCTTAAATAAATCTGTGACAATACGTAAAAGGCATATACAGGGTGTTTCATAATATATGCGCAGGACTTCAGGATGTGATAGCTTGTCCAAAAATTTGAAAAAAAGTTTCTATCAACCTCCTAAAATGCACCATTTTCGAGATACCTTGAAGTTTAATATAAAAAATCGTTGTTTGGAAATATCTCCGGAACGTTTATCGTAAAGAAAACAACTTTTGTAACCATTTTCTACTTATAATAAGCTAACTTGTGTGCGAGAAAAATTTTTTTTTAAGTCATAATTGGTGAATATTTTGAAGGGGTAGTGGTTGTTTTTCTCCCCAACTTCTACGCCACTGGAAAAAAGTACGGTTTTGAGACGGCCATTTGAATCGCCAATGTTTTCTACACAAAAAAGGTACTGTTGGGCAAGAGCTCTAAAGTTGACCGTTTTCGAGAAAAATCAACTTTTATGTTGTTAATGTCTGCTTTTCTTACTTGTTCTAATGTTTTAGTAAAATAAAACTTGTATTTAAAAAAAATTACCATGTTTTTCAAGATAGAAGTTGATTTTTCTCGAAAACGGTCAACTTTAGAGCTCATGACCAACAGTACCTTTTTGTGTAGAAAATATTGTCGGTTCAAATGGGCGTCTCAAAACCGTACTTTTTCCAGTGGCGTAGAAGTTGGGGCGAAAAACGACCACTACCCCTTCAAAATCTTCACCAATTATGACTTAAAACTTTCTCGCACACAACTTAGCTTATTATAAGTGGAAAATGGTTACAAAAGCTGTTTTCTTTACGATAAACGGTTCCGGAGATATTTCCAAAAAACGATTTTTTTAAATTAAATTTCAACACACTGTATCTTGAAAATGGTGCATTTTAGAGGGTAAGTTGATAGAAACTTTTTTTCAAATTTTTGGACAAGGTATCACATCCTGAAGTCCTGCGCATATATTATGAAACACTCTATATTATGTTTGTTGTGGAATCGGTATTATATTTATATTTTAGTTTTCCTTTGAATGTGGAAATTTGAGTGCCAAGTATTTTTCAAATAAATCATTTTTCCGTTTGAGTTCTTTATTCCTATCTTTTATTAAATTTATTTTTTCTTCTTTCTCTAAGCTCTTCAGTTTTGCACTCTCTTTTAATTCATTTTTTATGTCGATCAATACATCCACAGATCTTTTCTGTCCTTTTCGAGAAGGGATCGAGTGATAAGATGTTGATGCACTTTCATCTACTGAATCTATATCAGTCTGACATAGCTCCGTTTCACTACTATAGAAAATCATATTGTTATACTTCATCATATATTAACAAAAATTTATTACCTTATATTGTACTTTTTACGTAATTCTTCTTTATGGATGGTTGTTGTTCCAGTCAATAATATTTCTGGGAATATTTTAGGGTCTTTTTCAAATATATCATCTAAATCTCTAGTAATAAAAATTGATAATAAAAAAAAACTAACAATCAAAATACATACCTTTTATATTGGAACACATTTCTTCCACGACCAGTACTTTTATTGGTTTCATTTGAAGATTTATACCTTCTTTCTAAAGTTTTGAATCTATTTTCTATTTGTTTGCTATTGAAAGTAAAACCTTTATTATGAAAGTCTAAGGCAATTTTTTCCCACATCTTTGCTTTTGTTTTTAATTTTCTGTTTCGCACAAGTTCTATATATTCTTTATATAAAGAGAGGAGAAATTTAGTATTATTTTCATTCCAAATTGTTTCCTCTCCAGTTTCATTTATGTTATCATATTCTAGATTCATAAAAAAATATTTTTTATTGCAACTCCCTCTAATATTGCTGGCATTTAAATAAATAAATATCAAAATGCTAGAATACAGCGTTTTAATATAATTTATTTACATACCATCTAGGCTCGCATCCACAACATTGCTTTCATTTGGTAATGTGGTGTCTACATTTCCTGTATCCTTAACATTATCAAATTTATTTATTTCATCAAATAGTAAAATATAATTGTATCCATCGTCAGAACATTTTATGGATGTCCACCCTTCTACACAAGAAATATCTACATCGCAAGAAATATATTCAGTTTTATTGTTATTACAATCACCTAAAATGTAAATATAAATAAAAATCTGCATTGCAATATATTTTTATACACACCAATAATTCGAAATAAATATCCAGATCGGTTTTTAACTGGCTCACCATTAACATTTTTAACTAAAACACCACGTTTAGTTGGGTATTCATACTCCATTGTAAATAAAATTATTTAATTTACACTAATTTACACAAATGCGTATTTACATTTAACCACATATAACTATACCACAACTGTACATAACCTAATTTTTCTACACTCCACTCTTCACACTTGCTAAAGTTTAGGTGTAGCTTATTGAGTGTGGCGGGATAATTTTTGAATTATTTGAGCAACACAATTTTACAACGAACACAGTTGTAGTGTAAAGTAGTGTACACGTAAAATAAACGAACACGTTTTATGTTACACTTGCTGCTCTATTGTACAATATTGTAGTTAGTGTAGGTGCAACGAACAAACCTATATATTTGATTTTTATGACAAGCAGCTTAAGCTAAAGCTCGTCTTACAATAATAAAATATCAAATTTTTGATATACATACCTATGAAATTTAAGGTTGTACTACATTTATCTGGCCACGACTGTAGGTACCTTTTAAATTTTTCATTTATAGTGTATTGATTTATAATAAACATTGTTATATTTAGTGTATATACATATTATTTTGTTTTCTGTATTTTGTTTTTGTGTATACTTATTTATTTAGTATCTAGTAATAACTTTAGATCCTTTAAATTATTGATAGAGTAACAACTATATAAAATCGAACAACACAATTAAATACTGAGCGTTAGGAAATTATTCGTATTGGGATGAATGAATCGCTTTTGCTTTACGAAAAAGGGATATTCATGGTGCCAAATGATAATTGCTGAACGCATATATAGTTTGTAGTGATGCCAAGTTAGAAATTAACGAATATAACATACGTATACGTTTAAATTTCGCGCCTGTATAAATATGGCGACTAATTTCAAGAAGTACGCCCAGTTGGCGCCTTATCACATGTATTCACATGTATTGGTCCATCAGTTGACGGAGTTGACGTTTTCTTAGACAGCGACAGTTTAATCCTACTACAAACTGGAAAGATGTTTAATTTACTTCTAAATAATAAGCCGATCATAGTAATAAAAGATGATATTACTTTACACAAAATACAACTACACATCCATCATACCTTAGTAAGTATAATTTGCAATAATGGATACGGACAGCATTTATATTCTAGAATTTTTGTAGTTTCTAGATAGTTCAGAGTACTATCTTCTACAAAATGGAAGCGAATTAATACTGATACAATAATAAAACCAGAAAGTATTGATATTATTTTGAGAACATGTGGTGGAAAAGGAGGATTAGGTTCAATGCTAAGAGCAATTGGTGCTCAAATTGAAAAAAGACAACAAATAGAGAAGCATGTAGAGATTTGAGTGGAAGGAGGTTCGTGATATTAATGAAGAAAAAAGGTATGATATATTTTAGAGATGTAGTTATGTAAATAGAGATGATGGTAATAAATTCCAGATTAAAAAAATGGATTGCACAACAAGCTGAAAGAGAAAAAGAAGCTGTGGAGCGTCGACATAAGAAATTGGAGAAGCTATGTGAGCAGCCAAAACATCAATTTCAAGATAAAGAATATGATAATGAACGTACTTTGTTACCTGAAATAGTTGAAAATGCTGTTACTCAAGGTTTAAGAGCATCATGTTCAAATACTACACATAAAAGAAAGCGGAGTGAACCAGAAGATCATAAAAAAAACGAAAATTATGGTAAGTGTTTAACTAATGGGTTTTAGAGCTTACTGTTTTTAGATATATTATCTAAAGTACATTTGTTTTGTTAGGTTTTATTAATTTTTTTGCAATTTTCTCATTCATATTTCATCTGAAAATCAATTAATCACTGAATAAAATAGATTTGTTGCTTCTCACAACTTTTTTATAGTTTGAAATTAGTTTCTGGATTATCAAAGTATCATAAAAGAATGATAGTCAGAAGATCAAATGCTTATACAAAATGTAATACCGTGTAAATACAAGTAGTAAACTTCTACGTACTTTATTTGCGCATTGGAAATGTAAGTGGGTGTACGAACAGATCGAACATAATTTTTTTGTTAGATTATACTATGCTAATAATAGTAGATTTATTAAGCATTTACTCTCTCTCTTCATTGCTACCTATAAATAGTCCCAATTAATCTCTGAACTTCTAAAGAAGTTTATAATTTTCTTGGGGCTATGGATATAATGCCAGCAGGTTCTAAGTGTGCTAATTTGAAGTGATAGTACTTAATGTCACGTAGTCACGCACTATGTTTCGTCATTTCACTATGGTTCTCAGATGGCTGTGACCAGTGAATAAAACAGTAAACGTGCTGAGATCTTTTTGGTTGAAGCCCAACAAAGATTTAGCCTTGTCGGTTGGACAAGTAATGAACTTTTTTGATTGCCTCTGTTTTTGGAGTATTAGTCCAATGCGAGGCTTCCAATATTGAAGATAAGGTTTTATGCGATTTTGTGTGAGGCCACGGAATGGCTGTAGTTGAAATGACGAAAACTTCGTGCCATTCTTGGCAAGACATCCGCAGTGATCTGGTATCCACATCAGTGTAACTCTACTTCTTTGTGATAGAGTTTTGATGGTGAACAGGCAATTCCAAGTTAGCATGGATTCAAAAGTACAAGCCTAAATATCTTTAGGCTTATAAGTAATGCCACTTTGCAAAAAAATCATGTCTGCTTTGGATATGTCCGCATACCACCGTATTGATGAGTCTTGCTATGTTTGGGGGTCTTGGATTAGCTCTTGGTAAAACTCGAACATTACTGTGATGTGGTCGTTCAGTTTCGAAGAGTCTAAGTCTCCTAATGTGAAGAAAGTATTTCGTTTTAGTGTGATCATCATCGTTTTTCTTTTTACCACTAGATGCATGTGAATCAGATTAATGGGGCCTCTATAGCTGCAGTTGAATAAGTTCGGATAGCGCTTTTGATGCTTACGTAAACAAGCCACTGTATTTTTTACAGCAATGCTGGTCCTTACTTTTTAGTCCAAAAAGTTATCTTGGTCTTCAGCCCACAGGGTTTGCAAGAAAGACGATGGTATGGGGCGTTCTGCATATGAGGTCATATGAGACCGTCAAGTCTCCTCCAGCTTGTTCTTCAATGCCACAATATGGTATTATACCTATTGAGGACTTTTCTACAAGCAATCACAATAAAAGTGTCTTCAATTTTATTAACCAGGTTGTGGATCCGTTGAATTTTCTGGTTTGGTAAGTAAAGAAGAGAAGAAACGAGCAATAGAATCAAGGCTCTGCGACAGGATATTTGTTAGCGTTTAGTATAAAGGCCACCTTAACTTGTCCTCAAAGTTAAAAAGTGTAACTTACACATACTGTTAGGTAAAAGGTAGCTCTAAAAAAGTTTTAGTAATACTGGCAGAATTTCCCCTAACGGCTCTTGTAGTAGAGCAAAATCCTATTTCACCTTATCATTTATACGATTTCAGTAATTTTGAATTTTGTTGTCTAATTTTATTTCGAGGAAAGTGTAGGTTCCATCTGTTCTCTACAGGAAACCGAAGCCGTTGAATTAGCATATTGATGGCAGTTTGTGAAGTCGTGCAGTTGTAGGTGATAATAAATAAATGCGTTCTTCCTGATTGGCAGAACTGTCACGCTGTTCCACCGTTTCCAGCAGAATATTGGAGAATGCTGGATTCTCTTTCGAATTTGATGAAAACATCGAATCATTCGCCTAAGTTCACTGTGTTCCCACAAGTAGCCGGAAAAAGTAGAAACCACATTGGCTATTACCTACTGGAAGGCTAATAACCTACTCCTCTTGCGTCTTAGATTGGAACAGGAAGGAACTGATTTATTTAGCCGCACCCTTTCGTCCTGGCCCACTCCTGCTCAGAATTAGGCTTTTCTTGAAATTGCTTGGCTAAGTCGAAACCCAGAATATTTTTTCCAGTAAATGTCTCGCCTTAGTAACATTTCTGAGACAACTTCTTTTTCAATACAAAAATTAAAAACAACTTTATTGAATCAATTAATAAAACTGACAATATTTTGGTTTCAAAGATGAAATAAATATTTTTATTATACACATTATTTAAGTTGCGTATTCTTTCGACTAATCTGGAAGCGAATCTTATATTATGCAAATGATGCCTTGTTGATAATCAATTTTGATAAAAATTAGCATAAACAAAAATTAGTTTATTTCAAATTTCCCATCCAGAACATAAAGATTTTATACCGTTTATGTCTAATCCGGCGTAGTATTATATGGGTACTCAGTCAAATGGTCTATTATTAATACAAATTCTATTCTGTGCATTTCAGGATTGACGATGAATTTGATGAGGATCTCTCATCAGATAATAGTGATATATCCGATAATGAAAGCAGTAGTCAGTCAATTACATCATCTCATACAACAAATTCGTCTAACACTATCAAAGAAGAAAGTATATTGGACAAAGAAGAACATCAATCAAACAATGAGGAGGCCAGTGAAAATAGGAATTCCAGTAAAGAGAACAAGGAAACTCAAGACCACGTCGTATCTAGTAAATGCTTACCTGAAACCGTTATATAAAATATGTTATAAATGTACACAATTACTTTAAGAGAATAAAAAAAGTTTTATTATTGGTTTATTTAACTATATCACCAGTGGGGTAATCCATATTTTTGCTTGATTGATGCGTTAAATTTATTCAATAAAAAATTATCAAAGAATCTTACGTAGTTTGGTATTTTGTGTAACCAATTGATACATTTACCTATTACACCACCTACTACAGGTTGGCCAAGAATTAAATATGCGCGAGAGGCCAAAATAAGTGAAGCGAAATTTAAAGTACTGCACAGATGGAGGCATGCTCTATCCATCTATTGTAGGATGCGTAGTGCGATGGCATTCATCCAACTTATGTTTGTCAAGCTGTAATATGAAAAACTAATTAGGAAATGTGTAACATGATTTGACATTTTATCTTCTAAAGTATTAAGGATAGGTATAGGCTGCCCTACACGAAAGTTGTTGCAAATAGTTGAGCATAGATTTTCACGACCGTCGTTTATTGTGTTGAAGTCTTTCGGGTGTTGTGTAGGTAAGTTTGCACTTGACGTTTCGCCGATCATGCTGTGAGCTTCTTCAGAAGGTTTCTAAAGACTGATGTTGTCTTCTGCTCCTCGTTAATACTCTGTTTATTTTTCGCTTCGCTGATTCGTTACGGTTCGATGAACTACAACGGTGTTGTAGTTACGTTGACGATCCTATACGTTATTCGGCTGGTATTGCTCAGTCTGTACCCATCTTCTCGGTTGAAGTTACTAGGATTCTTCATAATTTCCAGTGATTCACGTATTAATCTCTGATGGTATTTAGATTTTATTATGTTAACCGCTCTAATACAAAAATGACAACGATTTGAAAGTTGTATATTATCTTCTTACGCATACAATAAGTCGTAAATATCGGTATTGAGGACTTTTGTGAAGCGGATTCACAGGATTTTTCAACTAAATAGCTGTGATAGATTCAGTGCTTGCAGGTAAAGTAACGAACATTTAGGTTCGAGAGCGTGCATGTGATAAAGTTAAACAATGATTAAAAACAAACGGTGTTTATTAGTTATTTCTCTAGCACCCGCTGTTACATTGTGTTCGTATCTTATGATTAATGAAATTTGGTAGCATCTCGGATTCCTGGATTACTCCAATTCCGAGACGCACTGCCAATTTTCTGGGCCTATTTACTAAAATTTTGTTAAACTTCTTCGACTGGTACGCTAATTGCAGTGTTACTCTTCTTTGATTCCGGTTTCTTGTGATCGCCAGGTACAATATCTCGTTCCTCTTCGTGGAAAGGTGGCACTGTTCTTCCACTTGGTATAGGTTGTTGAGACGGGACCGGATGAGAAGAGTGTACCAGCCTACCAATAAGACTGCTTGCTCTTTCTTTACGTGCCCTCACCCATTCATGTGTGATAACCCTATCCAGTGTTAGTCGTAATGTTATGTCGGGCTCCAAAATATGTCTCACGATTGATTTGGCGCTCGATGATATAGTATCTCTTACCTAAGACAGAAACTATCATTAAATGATTATAAACTTGAAAATAAGCACTTTTATGCTGTTACAAATATACATAGTATCAAGTATAATCCGTCAAAAGAGTATTACATAAATTATGAGAAAATGCTTTGCAACTTTTATATACAGGTACATACTTTCAGGTCATTTGTAATGAATTTTCGTATATGTGCGAATGAAGGTAAAACGTTAATAAGCTTGCTGGTGCTGTCAATCCTTTCTGCCATACACAAAATATGTAGTCATTACTTTAATAAGTGTTATTTTTTTAAATTTAATAAATCTAAACACTTGAGTAAAATTAATTGAACTGCTTGTGTATTGGGATGTGCAAATCCTTTCATTCGTGAATACTTGTGTGGTGTTATTGTATCTGCAAATCCATTGATTAAACTATAGAAAAAAATGAAGATAATGTAGATTCGAACTATTCTTAGCGAGTTTGTATTGCAGCGGGTTATGACCGCGTCATAGTAATGTAATTATATACAATACAAAATAAAACAAGCAACAATTATAAAATAAAGATACAAAGTATATACTGAAATTTACTTTAGTGGCCAAACGGCGAGTTTTGGTAAGTTTTTGTATATATTTTGTATTTTTTATTTTATAATTTTTACTTTGGTTTTGTATTGTGTATATTTACTTTGTGGCGCGGTAAAAACCCGGAAGCCCTCATAACAGAGACTCTGGCCGTGGAAGCCTTCGATATCGCTTAACGAGGTTGTTTGCCATATCCGGTGGCAAGTAGACTTGAAGAAATAGGAGCTGAAGATAAGATTTCAAGAAGAAGAGACTTTCCAAGCGAAATCGCGGACAAGATTAGAAAATTCGACAGGTTCCGAAAGGAATTTCAACGTATGAGGTATAATGATGTAACATAAACGTTTTGAAGCAGACGGAATTCCTAATGAAGATCGAAGCTGTTTGTCAACTTGACGGCGATGTTCAATGCCATATTCTGACTGCGACGTACAGTCGCTTATAATAAAACTGCGTAGAAGTTCCATATTTTTTCGATGAATCCCAAATTTTATTGCAACTCTTTCCAAAAATTGTCTACAGCTTCCCATAACTGGACCTTAATTTGTGGTTGAAAATTGGGTCTATGCAATCTTTTAGTTAACAGTTCCAAAATATTTTCTACTGGATTTAAATCTGATCTCTGTGACGACTAAAATAGGACTTTAATGTTTTTATTGCCAAACCATTCCTGTACTATATGTGTTGTATGCTTTAGACAATTGTCATGTTGATGTATGAAATTTCCATCTAGGTAAAACATTATGTAATGTAACAAATGGTAACATAACATTATTGAGAATATTGCGATACTCTTGACTATTTAAATTTGTATCAATATTCCAAATAAGACTCAATCCGTAATAACTTATAGACGCCCAGACATTTACCGAAAACCGCCTTGTTCGATGCACTCCATTTACGTACTCCTCGTTGAATCTCGTGTTACGAGGTCTATAAATACTGTTGCTTCCATCTTGTGCGCATTGAAATATTTTTTCTTCCAAAATTCTAAGTCACGGTAAATATATGTAGTTTAGAGCAAATATTATATGAGCCTGTATATGGTCTTCTTACAAAAGAACATCAACATGCTGTTTTGGCAGCAACACAATTTTTCAATCTACTCTTTAGTCTACGAGAAGCAGTGGAAAAGGAATTTGGAAAATGCGTTTCTAGCAGACTCAAATTGATTTTTGCATAGGTAGTTTATAAGATAATTATCTTGATTGTTATCAGAAATTAGTTTTGTCAGAACCATTTCTTCTTAATATGGTACCTTTTTCTTCCAAATGATATTGAATTGTAGAAACAGTAGATATATTTACATGATGTTCAGCAACAGCCCTAATAGACCATTCCTCTTTCAGTTTTGATAATATCTGGGCTTTCTGAAATGCACTTAAATGTCCACTCATATTCGAAAAATCACTGGAATGTTGATTTTTAACAGACAACATTGCAAACATTAACACATTTTTTAAATGATATAGCAGAGAGATAGATTGACAAGTATCCGGTAACAAAATTTAAAAAAATCATACATGACAGATTACATCCAACTCACATAGGTATAAGAAAGCGTACGCAATTTTATTGCAAGCGAGTGTACTCTCTAACCAGGTAAAAATCCACAAATATTATACCCACACTAAAGCCTAAGAAAGAATTGCACTCCTGTCAACCGATTTGTTGAAGAGCACAGTGAACATTGGTTACATAAGTCTGCGGATTCGCCAAATCATCGATCATCAGAAAGATAGACGTCTCATAAATAATAATCAATTCGATCGTACACCTAGATACGTGACGTTATTACAGTCCTTCAAGATCGTGAATCATGTCACCATCGCGATCAACGAAAACTAGACGACAATCATGGTACACCTTGACTTTGAAAAGCCATTCCATAAAATCTGTTATGAAGTTTGATGTCGAAGAGGAATGTAGCAGAATTTCAGCCACGTATTCTGAAAGCCATCAAATTGTACTTTGAGGACCGCAGATTCCGCCTCGTTGTGATCGCAATAGAATTGTCAAAGAGGTAGATGTTGCCTGGCGTTCCATAAGGATCGGTATTGCTACGTCATACAGTACGTTGTAGACATACTTATGCTGACTAACCACCGAGTCTTTATCGCCATCTACTTGAATGACACTGCCCTAGGGGCTACTTTAAGCAATCTGGAAATTGGAGTCTAACTTTGAATTGCATTCAGTCGGACACATCAATCCTTGTTCCGAAACATCTTCGCTCTTCGGATAACGAACTGGAGCAGGAAGAGCGAACATATGAGGAGTAAATTCGACTGACTCTCGCAGAGCTTCTGAGCAGAATCACGAATAGGAGCCACGGACTTGCCACCTATGTCCTATTCTGGGTAACCACATGCTCAGTCCTAAAACGGAAGCGATCCTGTCTGCCTTCCTGCGTTTGACAGTGGTGGATGATTGATGATGCACACGCAAGCAGCAATCTGGCGACAAATAGTGCAATCGCAGAAAAATCAACAGAACCAACCAAACATCAGGCCACCACGTAAACACTCCGATGTGCGTGATTCGGTAATAGTATTCGAATACTAATTACACGTTTCCTAATGTTTGATTTTAGGTATTTCAACTGCACTGGAGATCTACATAGAAGACTCCAAGATATCCAACCAGTAATTCCCAAGAACCAACAGGACATTCCAAGAGAAACTGTAAGAAGAAGATCACCCGAACAGGAGGTTGCCTGATCAATGGGATCATTTCGGTAGGAAAGTTCTCACAATCGCGATGAAGTGTCGTAAGCTTATGTCAAAGCTAAACAGTTCAATAATAAAATATATGAAAGAAATCGCTGTACGGTAAAATAATTGTTCTAAATACAAGTACCTAAAAAGGATAAATACTTGTCACGTTGTTCATTTACATGTATCAGAATTGCAAGGTCTTTTAGTTACTGCTAGTTAAATGATTTAATTAAGGGATGCTTAGTATGTATAATAATCAACGATGTTTATTTAGATTTGTGCAACGAGGATTCGTCACGATACGGCTACCGTTTTTACATAACCGAAGGAATGAAAGCAACTATTCTTCTCAGATACAACATTTATATGGCATAAATCGACGTATTACACTACAGCAAAAACTATTCAAATTTAGAGAATATAGGAAAAAATGACGCTCTCAAACAATTTAGTGATTTATTTCCAAATGATCTTGAACAGTTATATTGAGCTCTTATGTGCGTAGAAAAATTCGTTTGAATGTCGTACTGATTTATAAAATTTAGTTTAGTTTTGTTAATTGTATTACAACTTCAGAATATTCATTTTCCATGAAACTTCCACGGGCCGTGTAATTAAAACTTGAAACTTCTCCGGGCTTTCGCAAATTTGTTAACTTTCATATAATGAAGAAGTTAGCAGCATGGATAGCGAGACATAATCATGGAGAGTAACACGGCGAAATTCGAAAGAAGTTTCAACGTTTTACATATTTTCTGTGTGTTGTAAGAGGATGATTGTAAAAACGATAATATTAGTTACATACCCTCGACCGAAATACCCAATTCCGTGTCATTTGGTCCTTTAATAGCTTTCGCAGATTGGAGTCATCAAAAGGCATGGATGCATTCAGCATTATGAAGAGTATTATGCCCAATGACCATACGTCAGATAATTTAGGGTTATATGGTGTGCCGTTAACAACTTCGGGAGCTGCGTACGCTGCTGATCCGCAATATGTTTGACTCAAAACTCTGCGTCCTTCAGCGTCAACACAAAAACGCGCAAATCCAAAATCTGCTAACTTAACATTGAATCTCCGTGAAAGTAATATATTTTCACATTTTAAGTCTCTGTGTGCGATATTTTTATTATGGAGATATTGGAGGCCACTAGCCATTTGCCGAAACCACAGTTTAGATTGCTGTTCGGGCACTACACCATTTCTCTTGATAAAATCTAAAAGATCGCCATTATCGGCATATCTATAACAAAAAAGAATGTTTATATTGACTAGAAGTTGCTTTAAACAATTTATTTATTAATGGTTTGTTATGATTAAGGTGACATAACTGGTGAGCACAAAGAAATCTCATTTATCCGAAAACTATTGTTTATATTTATTATGTATGAAATTACGTTAATAGTCTATAAAATGTTTAGATTCTATTGTATACAATACAGTCGTCATGAGGAATATCTATCTCGTATTTCTTGATCTAATAATAGAGTCAAGTGGATATCAGAGCAGAAGGCATAACTGAAAACGAAGAGGTTAGAGACACCCAGGATGCGCAGAAGATATGGGAGGAACTTGGCAAGGTCGCGAGTGAAGACCACTACAGACAGCTGCTAGACAGAAAGCGGCCAGAGCAAGCTTACCGCAACACGCGGGTACTAGTAGGAAATCCTTTAGGTGCTGACGGAGACCTGGCCGTGTACACGGAAGATCCAAAAATGGAAAAGGGACTGCCAAAAAGTTTAGAGAGCGCTTCCCAGAACTCGAAGAATTCTCAATAACAGATGAGGAAAAAGGAAATGTTGAGGAAATCATATCCATTACCAAACGGAAAACCGGAACGACTGTGCAAATAAACGAGAGATACGTCTATAAAATAATGCCTGGAAAAGGATCTGATAAGATAAACAGACCAATAGTCTTCGTAAAAATGGCACGGATCCTGGCAAAGAGAGCAACTGAAGAGGGCCGAGAAAGAATCGCCCTTGCAGTCCCGGAACATATTCAACGCGACGAGGCGAGGAAAGCTTTAGAGTTTGCTTTTCAAAATATGAAGCTAAGAGCTGACCTATATATAAAAGAGGCTGAGAGGACAGGCGAAACGACAAACCAAAGCAGCTAAAGAATGAAAGCACAAAGAAATCTGAAAGAGGCCTGGTAGTGGTTAAAGCTGGAGAAATGACATACTCAGACCTCCTAAAACAAGTCAAAAAAGTAGTACAGAAAGCTAATAATGACACTGAAATACAAAAAGCCTCTAGAAGCAGGGACGGAAATCTAGTGCTATCAGTCAAGGGAGGGATGCAGGCTGTAGACAAAATAAAGGAAGTGATCTCCCAGGGAGTGACAAACAAAGTGCTAGTCAGCAGAAGCGGAGGAAAAAATAAAATATTGCATGTTCGAGACCTAGACATCGATACCAACCCGGATCAGCTGAAAGAGGCGATTCAAAAAGCCACTGGGGCGAGATCGGAGGATGTAATCGTCAGATCTATGAGACCATCCTGGGGTGACACGCAAAACGCAACACTAGAAGTGGCACCTATGACAGCAAAAACGCTATTGGCCCAAAAAAGGGTCAAAGTACAATGGATCAGCTGCAGAGTCGAGGAAAGAATAAGCATCCCAAGATGTTTCAACTGCCAACGATTTGGACATCTCCGTAGTGAATGTAATCAAGAAAGCAAAAGAACAAACATGCAGAAGGTGCGGGCAGGACGGGCACTTTGCAAAAGACTGTCCAAAGGAAAACAAGGAGCGATGCAACACATGTAACACAGAAGGACATCAAACAACACGATGAAGTGTCCGGAATACAGAAAGCTTGTAAAACAAAAAGCTGAAAGAGAGAGGAAGTTACTACAAGAGGAAACAATGGAAATATCAGGCGCAAGAAGAGGAAGAGGAGGCAGCACAAATGAAGGCCTACAGAAACAGTCAACAAGCGGAAAGCCAAAGCTCGAAAGCACGGAACCAAACCAAGGTGTCTTTACCGACTTGTCCAACACCACACCATGCTAATCTTACAAATAAATGTCGGAAGAGCCTATGCTGCACAAGACATGGCTTTTGCTACGGCAAAACATCTGGGTGCTGACATATTAATTGTTAGTGAGCCAAATAAGAAAAGGGTTATGGGACAAAAATGGATAAAAGACAACAGAACTAGCGTCGCTGTACTGTTTCTGACAAAAAACATGGGGGTGCTCGGACATTGCGCAGGTGACGGGCACTTACTCCTGAAAGTTAAAGGAATGTGACATTATGTGCTGCTACGTGTCCCCAAACATTGAATGGCAACAATATAAAACGGAAATCGACAATATTATGGACAAGGTCAGAAACATTAAGCGTGCTATAGTGCTCGGCGACATAAACGCTAAATCTCCATACTGGGGATCGCCTAAGATGGATAAAAAGGGAGAATACTGGATGGAGTGGCTTCATGAACTGGATATGGTAGTGGTAAACACCGGCCCAGCAACAACCTTTGTAAGAGGGGAAACCGAGTCTTTCATTGACGTAACGGCAGCCACAAACGAAATCTCCAACCGTATAACTAACTGGCGGGTACTTGATGCGGAAACTTTAACGGATCATAAGTACATCTTTTTTGAAGTCAAGGGCAATACTAGGGAGAAAGACAACAGGCAAAAATATCACCATGGTAGACTGGAAAGCTTTTAGAAGCATTATCCAAACGGCGACTGAATCCAGTAAGATAACTGACAACCTCGCGTGTACTAAATTGATCCAAAACGCTTACAAAAGCACTGCTAAAACCCAAAGCACTGAGTCAACAAGCCGTACTGGTGGAACGAATGCATAGATGAAAAGCGGAAAGAGTGCAACAGACTAAGAAGAAGATTAACTAGGAGCCAGAGTACAGGCTACAAATACCCAGCTACTTGAGGATAACAGACGCGCTTATAAGTTAGTCAAAGAGAGCTAGTGAACACGATTAAACTATCCAAAAGAAAATGTTGGAAGGACCTATGCAGTGAGCTGGATGAAAATATCTGGGGACGCCTATAAAATAATTGCCAAAAAGTTTAACACGTTAGCTCCATATAACCTTGCAACCGAAAAGAAAAGGCAAATATTAAACACCCTGTTTCCACACCTACCCGACAACTTAAGGACCAGACCTGTTGAATCAAATGTAACACCTTTCACGGTCGAAGAACTAAAATGTGCTGCAATCAATATGAAATCTGGCAAAGCCCCTGGCCCGGATGGAATACCACCAGAAGTGATCAAGGAAGTGGCCAGTTGTGCACCTGAGTTTCTCTAGCAGTCTTAAACAACCTGCTGCAAAAACAAGAATTTCCTGACAACTGAAGGTCAAGAGTCATCCTAATCCTTAAAAGTGGAAAACCGCCAGAATCACCGACATCTTTCAGACCCCTCTGCATGCTGAACAGCGTAAGCAAACTGCTCGAGGCCCTCATAAGAAGTAGGCTACTGGCAGAGCTGGATGAGAGGGCGGCCTGCACGCCCACCAGTATGGCTTCCAAAAGGAAAATCTACAATTGATGCCATAGAGACGCTAATAGATACGGTCAGCGAATACAACAGCAGATGGTGTGTCTTGATCACCATAGACATTAGAAACGCCTTCAACCTAGCTAACCACAGTATGATTGTAGAGAAGCTGAAGGATAGGAAGATCTCAAACTACTTGACAAACATGGTAATAAGCTATCTTACAAACAGAAGGATTATGGTAGATAACTTCCGAAACTTAAACACAAATGCGGGGGTACCGCAGGTCTGTCCTCCGGACCGACGCTTTGGAATGTGCTGTATGACGACATCCTGGATTTAGAACTTACAAGAAACTGCACTACCATAGCATATGCAGATGATCTTACGCTGATTGTGGGGGGCTAGAGATGCAAAGGAGCTGATGATTAATACAAACGAGTGCCTGGAACAAATTAGCATGTGGACGAGGAAACACAGGATGATCCTTGCACCGGACAAAACCGAGGCGGTAATAGTTAGAGGAGGCCGAAATAGGGGAAATATTACTTTCAATTTGGAAGGAGTCAGCATAATCCCTGCCAAATCTATAGTCTACCTGGGAGTGACTATCGACGATAAGATGCGTTTTGGAAGAGCACATGCTTGAAGGCTGTAGCCAACAAAGCTGAAGCAAAGCTCTCTGGATTAACCAGGATGATGCCCAGAATAGGAGGACCGGGAAGTCTAAAGCGAGCTCTGCTGTGTAGTGCATTGCATAATATGGTATTATACGGAGCGCCGGTGTGGGGAAAAGTAGTGCATATACAAAAGCATAGGAGACGACTTCATAGACTGCAGAGAAACATGCTTCTGAGAGTAGCATCGGCTTTCAAAACCGCGTCCGGAGTGGCTCTTCAGGTAATAACTGGAACAATCCCAATCGACATCATGATACGTGAAAGGAGCTTCCTGCATGTACACAGGAATGAAGAACAAAAGGGCATAAAACTCCAAGCCAGGGATACCTCGCTACGCGACTGGCAAAATAGATGGGAAAGGGAATGCGATGTAGCCCAGTGGACAAAGAGGCTAATTAAGGACGTAAAAACATGGGTAAACTGCAAGCATAGATATTTGGACTATTATCTTACACAAGTCCTAACCGGGCACGGCGTCTTCAGATTCTACGCCAAGCGCATGAACAAGGACAACGTGGACACATGCATCTACTGCGACAAGACCGACACAGCCGAGCATACAACCTTCGATTGCACGAGATGGGATCAAGTTAGAGCAGACACATATCGAAAATTGGGATGCGTACCAACGCCAGATACTCTCATACCATTAATGATGAAAACAGCTGAGAACTGGAAAACCATCCAAAGTATGATCGCGAGCATAATGCAACGTAAGGAAATGGAGGAAAGAGATAGACAAAAAGCAGCCATGGCTCCTGGATAGAGATGATCCCAAGGATGCACCTGATGAATGTCTTCCCTGACGGTCCTGGGTGTATTCCGAGATGTTTATGGGGTGGTTTTAGTGGGTATACCAGTTATTGCACATCCCGACTGGGAGTCCCACACTGTCATGGGTGCTAGATCCAAGCCCGTGAC
>CM043018.1:9616646-9653654 GCA_023690525.1 Holotrichia oblita
TACGAAAATTCAAGCTGCATGAAATGGTGAAATAAAATTCAAGTAACGAAATATCCGTAATCAATCAATGTGATAAGGATAGATTATTTATTATTTCTGACCTTCGTTGACTTTAACGGATTATCGAATAAAGATATCAAGGAGATAATGATGTATCCTGATATAAATACGAATGATGAGATTACGAAATTTTAAATAACATCCTTAAAATTAGATACTGCGATTTAATCGATGATAAGTCAACGTTGAAGGAATTCGTATTATTAAATTGTTTTGACAACGGGTTAAGAATAATCTGCCTTGTATTTTAATGGATACAGGAGCTGCTCCGAGCACATGTAAGTATTGATCGAGTGTTCGGTTGGCAAAACTAATTTAGATTCATTCTCTCTATTGGGTAAGGTCAGAACTAGTGTCATCCGAAAAGTCGATTAAACAAGTCGGTAAATGGAGATACTAATTTAGTTTGGAGAATTTTGAATTGTCAGTTCGGCTAAATGATTTGTATTCTCTATACAAGCTGTTACAAATTCGAGGGTCACCATTGGGATCTCGAAAACGGTAAGAATTGGGAGAAAGTTACGTTTTTTGCTGCTGAACAATAATCCGTTTTAAGAAATTTTCTATGATTTGTAGTTTTTAAAATATTTCCGATAAACCGGAAAACACTTTTCTTTTTTCCTAAAATTATTATTGCAGCGATCAAAACAAGATTAATACAGCTCTTTACGAGGGTCTTATTAGATTTTGCTTAAAGCGTTTCGTCTCGCTTTGACCACCGTCAATCCATCTGCCATTCTTTGAGTAGGTTCATTCTGATTTGAATGTTGATTAATTTATTGTCACCTTGCCTGTTCTTATAAATGGACGCCTTTTCTTTTACCATGAGGTGTATCGGCAGCCCTTTGGCGTTTGGCATAAGTTCCGCGAGTCTAGCAATCTTCTTTTCGGCACTAGCGACAACGTTCTTCATGTGAGGGCCGTAGCCCCCTCTATCTTCCAAGGTAACACCTAAGTATTTAACTGTCTTGGAAGGTTTTAAGACCACTCCGTCCAAGTTAAAAGTGACATGGCCCCTTTTCCTTCTCCCACTCATCATCAGAGTCTCCGTCTTCTCCGATGCGAATTGCATTTTATGCTCCACAATCCACTGGCTTATTTGTCGTAGGCATTCGTTAGCGTTTACCATAAGGGTGTATTCATTTTCGGCGCCTACCACCAGAGCCAGATCGTCGGAAAAACCAATGCATCCTCGGTAAGGTCCAGGCCCAGAACTCCAGAAGATGTTAATCGGATCGGATGGTAGACTTGTTTTTCTGGAACACCCACGTTTGTCTCGGTAGTCTCATTCCATACCTAGATACGAGGTTCCAGCTTGATATAAAAGTGATCAAGTATTTTGATATCTGTCCTTCCATTTATCATTAAACTCCTGCAACGGTGTTAAATGACTTCTTCATAATCTATCGTATGAGGACACACCACTTGCTATTTTGATGCGTTAGCAGCCTGTAAATTTATCCAATCCAATCGCGTCGATGGTAGACTTTTTTTCTGAAACCAAATGCCGCTCAACCTTTCAGTCTCCTTCTCTCTTCCAGTTCACATAGCAAGATACGAACTAGACTCTTCCAGCTATGATTTGTCTTTTTCTATCGATATCCCGGTTCCTCAGACGTTGAATAATCGTTCTTCTTAGTTTCAAGCACTTCCCTCTTCGTCTGCTTATGTTCTCTTTCCACCAATAGGCATCCTTCCTGCTTGTTGCATTATACTTGATGCTGTTTTTATATGCTTGGAGTACATTTTTTCCCAAGTGTCGAAGTTTACTTCATCCCTGTTTCCCTCTGTCAGTTCTAAAGTAGTCCTGTAGGCTTCGCAATCTACGGTAGGCTTAGTGGTGGTAGTCGGAGCGCATGCCCTCGATCACAAAAGAGATACATTGATGTTCAGTCAACGTTTCAGTCTCCAGGATTTCCCATTTTGTGATGTCAGCGGCCATGCCATTAGTAGAGATGGTCACATCAATATAAGATCTCGTCTTGCCTCTAATGAAGGTCGGTTTTGGCACCTTATTGTGTACTATCTCAGAGCTCAAAAAAGTGACTGTAGAATGTAATAATCTTGTTTTGATCCCTGCAATAATATCTTCAGAAAAGAAGAAGAAAGAAAAGTGTGTTTTCCGGTTTTTCGGAAATATTTCAAAAACTACAATCATAGACATTTTAAAACGGATTATTGTTCAGCAGCAAAAAACGCAACTTTACCCCAATCTAACCGAATGTATCTCTTGCCGTTTTCGAGATCGTAATAGTGACCATCGAATTTGTAACAGCCTGTATAGTATTGTCAAGTTACTCTATCAACAAGAGCGATAAAGGAAATTAAGTATTGGAAACGACTATAGTTTAATTGGTAGGCCTGGTAAGCAGAAACTACAGTCCGTCTATAATACTTAACTCCTTGCTAATAGGATGATTCCTGCAATTATAACATGAGCCTCCATTACAATTGATAATATTCGACTTTTTCAACATTTGCCGATTCTAACAACGTGCTACCCCCACCCCGCAAATATTTTATCTAATTTTGTTTATAATAAATTCTTATATTACAGATGATAATGATCAATGTTTAGAATCGACGGTTAAAGAACAAAAACCTCAAACTAATAAAGACGTTCTGTTATACAGTAATCATTTACGACAGAAATTTAGTGCCAATCTTTTAAATTAAATTAAATTTCTAGATGTTAGAAATTCCGATTTTATAAAATTTTAAGCGTGCCGCTTGAGAAACACGAAAATTTAGTCGGGTTCCATATATTAGGATATAAAGAGTTAGTATTTCTTTTCGGTGGTGAATACCATTGGGGTCGAGGGAATTGGAATAGTAATTTTTGGGTATACGACACGATTAGAGAGAAATGGGAAAGACTAACGAAGTAAGGTATTTTGTACGGATTATCTTGAATATAATTTAAATACGTTTCTCTAGAATGCCATTCGGAAGGAGACATTTCGAATCTTGCATCGTTGATAACACGATATGTATTATCGGAGGTACTGGTAATTTTAGGGTACTTCAGGATAACATGTTCTGGTACAATTATAAACTAAGTAAGTCGAAATTTTGTATACGATTCAAATTCAACAAAAAAAGTTAAGTAAGTTTTAAAATTTTTGAGATGAATGGAGTCAATTGATATCGTTACCTTGCTCGGCTTGCATATCAAGTGCTGTGAATACCGGAACCAATTATTCTTGCTCAATATCGATATTAAATGTGGATATCTATATAATCCATCGACCAATGATTGGGTTAAATTAAAAATAAATATTACGGAAAGTATAGAGAAATGTTTCCTGGATAAATTTTTAATATTTTCATACGAGGATTTTATCTGCATAAAAGGTAAATATTTAAAATGCCAAAACGTGAAATTAATTTTGTTTTTAATTTTTAGGTTCTAGCTTTATAAAATTAAAAATAAATGATGATAAACTAGAAGAAATTAGTGCTACTTGTCTGAATTCTAATTCCAGTTTTATTGAATCAGTTGTATCTGGCAATCACGTTTATTCGATTTCCAAGAAAAGTGCTGATGTTACGAGCACTATAGTTTTCGAAAGGTACAGCGTATTAAACAATACATGTGATGTTATCGTGGAATCTGATACCGAAGAGGCTGATATTAAATTGTGTGGTGAAGTGTACAGTTTTAATAAACACACCAAACTATTTACGTTAAGTCATTTCACAATGGTAGAAGAAAGCATTTATTTGACTGATTTTTCATTATAATTATTTTTGTTGAATACAAAAAATGAAATAAATATAAATAATGAATGAATTAATTTAATTTTATCCCTCTTCCACTTATTCAATCAACTCAATACAATTATTTTTGACGTTTGAATTGTAGTAACCGTCAAAATATTACTGACATGTGTCAAACTATAGACAAAATTTGACAGTTGTTTGATATGTCAAACTATAGACAAATTTTAACAGTTTTTTGACATGTCAAACTATAGACAAATTTTGACGTCAAACTATAGACAAATTTTGACGTCAAACTATAGACAAATTTTGACGTCAAACTATAGACAAATTTTGACATGTAAGACTATACACAAATTTTGACATGTCAAACAATAGACAAATTTTGAGTTTCTTGACAGATCAAACTATAAACAAATTTGGACAGTTTGTCAGTTGTCCACCTAAAAAAATGTTGACGTATATCACACTATAGACACATTTTCACAGTTATTTGACACATGTCAAACTATAAACAAATTTTGAGAGACGTCAAATTAAGAAACAGTTATTGCCCTACAAGTTTGCAGATGACAAGATGAATTTAAATGAATTCAACTCTACAGACTAAGCCAATAAGTTTGAGGACAAGTTGAAGTTCCCGCCACTTTTCAATTTTTTTTAATTGGCCAACCTGTCGTAAACTCATAGGCGTCTCAACAAACATTTCAAAACGGGTGCTAAGATTACAGTATTTAGAAAATATTTAACTGGGCTATATTCTATATCACAACAGTAAAAATTCTGTAGTCTAGCATACTATGTTTTCATAAATCATAAATAAATAACATAATGCAATAAAAACATATTACACATTAGTATGATCATGTTCCATCCTCATTACGTACACCACTTTGATAATGAGCTTTCAAAATGAAAGCCTTTTGCTCCTCAGATAAAGGCATGTTGCCTACAATAAATAACATGGTAAGTACAATATAACCTCCAATGTTTGACTTTCCATTATTACTTTTCTTTCGATACGACTTGACTGTTTGTTTTGTGAAAAACAATTTTAATCAAATCTAACAAAAACACTCAAAAAACGTAGAAGAAACTGAAGGAAAAATCGTATAGAACAAAATTATTTATAACAACACCAAACACCTCCAAATACGAGCCAACTATGACATACTTTTTCGAATGTTTTACAGTCATTGTGACCAACATAAGATAACAAATGAGAAGCGGGTATTTCAACCTGTCTTCAAACTTATTGGCTCACCTTGTACTGTCAAAAGCAAAAGAAAAGTTACTTGTCAATTAGTTGAATATCTATCACAATAAACAGGCTTATAATTGAGTCCAAATTGTCTACTTTTTATTGCTTTAGACTGTAATCTAATTTTAATTTTGAATCATGATTATAACCCAATATATATTGATTTTTGTTAATAGTGCTGCCATCTCTTAATTTGGTACGAAATCTAGGTATAAAGTTACCACATCCTAAATACATTTTTAACTCGAGTCCCCGTTTGGGCTACGTTCTAAATAGACGAAATAATGTTTCCTTTAAATTTCTTACGTTCATGCATATTTATATTGTATTATAATTAAGAATCGTGAGTTATAACTGCGTATAATGTATATTTAAATCTATAAAATAGGTTTTAACGTCCAATTTTTAAGAGCCCCGATAATAGAGTTGTGAGATATTTTTGGAACGTGATCTTTAAATTGTTTGTCGCCTTTGAGCAAACATTTCTGACAATTGTACAATTTATCAGTCATTGAAAAGCAAAATATCAATAAGCCATGGTAAATAGATCGTAATTTTTTTTTAACACTCGATATCATCTATTCCTATTGCTTTTATCTATTCTCGTCTATAACTGCAAAATATCGATAATAAATTTAGCCTAGTTTCAGGGACAAGCCCATTTTTAGTTTTAGCACAATATAAAATATTTATTATTGATTATTTTTTTAGGGTAATGAGAGCTCTTTGCCCATGGAACTATGTTCCAACTGTAAGTGATTTGAACATTATTATGCATTAAATAGATTCTATAGTGTATTCATTAAATCTACTAGTTGATGCCGATGAAATAAAACGCCTCGAAAGAGATTTAGGAAGCTGGATTTAGATAATTCCGGTGCTTTGAGTATCGATGAGTTTATGTCCTTGCCAGAATTACAGCAGAATCCTCTAGTACAACGTGTAATTGATATATTCGATGCCGATGGGAACGGAGAAGTCGATTTTCGAGGTACCCCACATACGTAAGGTAATAGAATTGTTAATAATGTGCATTTTATTACAGAATTTATTCAGGGTGTTTCCCAATTCAGCGTTAAGGGAGATAAGCTTTCAAATTAAAATTCGCCTTTAGAATCTACGATATGGATAACGACGGGTTTATTTCTAACGGGAATTATTCCAGGTGAGTGTGTATCGTTATTTGAATGTTTAAAGTCGTTAATGGGGATTTATTTCGAATAAATTAAAGTATTAGTATTTTCTAATTTTAAGTTATTTGGAGGGGAGGGAGGGGGGGGCAAACTCGATCGATAATTGACGTATTGAGCGACGCCAGCGCCACACATTGATTAAGTCATCGACTAAAATGATTTTTCTGAAATTAAAATTTTTATAAGGTTGCTTATGGGGGGGAAGGAGGGGGAGGGAGGCAGGCGTACGTCCTTATTGTGGATAATTTGACAAAAAGGGGTCAGCTTATTGATAAATATCTTTTGTGGGAAAACTTTAACCAGATCGTTTAGATAAATTAAGAAAAGGAAAGGACCTAACACGGAACCTTGAGGCACTCCGCCATTATTTATTATAGCTTTTGAAAATACAGTTCTTTTCCCAACATTGAGTGACTTGACTCATATTAACGACGTTAAATGGAGATAATTTTCCCCTCGCATTATAATCCTTTTTTCTTTTTTTTAAACTAAAACAAACTCTTGATGATTTGGCAGGAAAAATATACGAGTAATTTTTTTTTTTGATAGTTGAACTCTGTATTCATTGATTGAAGTTGAACAGAGATCGTAACCAAATAACAAAAAAAAAAAAACTTATAAAGCTGTAGTGGGGTATGCCTAAGAGTACTCACTTAACGTTTGTCTTATAATAAAACATATTTTAACAAAATAATAATTTATTCTTCAATACATAGGCAAATACACATGTCCAACTTACACTAACAGATTTTTTATTCCAATGTTGCCACACAGAAAATTTGAATATGCGTATTCTTGTTAATTGCGTTCTCTTAGACGTAAGTACCTTACCTACTACTGTATTCAAACCACTATAGGCCTTTTGAAGTAAATAAGATATCTGTTCTCTAAAACGAAAATTAGTATTAACAACTAGAGACCAAGATTCCTCACTACCATAAGAAATTACAAAACAGAGCCAGAAATATATGATTTAAGATCCCTCTTTAAGAATCTACAGTATATTACAGCTTTTCACAGACTTCAAGATATCAGTATTATAAATAATATACCGTAGAGGTCCAGGAACCAATCCTTGAGGCACTCCTTAGTTCGCAAAGTTTACTGCTCAGGCCAGATCACACTATTGTCGTAATACTAATTAATTAATTCATTCATAATACAGCCATGATAAGCGGTATAGCACTAGCGGGAATGACAATCCACGACCTTGTTCACTAGAGGGCGTAAGGTTGAAATTAGTCCATTGAAAATATAGTCCAGTTAAAGTTAAGATACGAAGTGCGCTGACGAGATCTGGGGGGTCGAAACCACGTGATCCGGTTCAGAGGCTTGATCCACTTTCATTGCACTCTTTGTCTGTCTGTAGTGTGGCATGTCTCGAGGTTTTCAACTTTTTAAACGATTTTGCGAATTTAATTTTGTTTTAAATGAGATATCACTCGACCACAGTTCCCTGCGATGACAAAAAAAAAATTAGACCTCTTTCGTCATTTTTCCCCCCGTTTCAGTGTTAAAATTCATTTGTTTCGTTTTCGTGAATGTAAACAATGTTATATATTTTAGGTACTAAAAATGATGGTCGGAAATAACTTGAAGGACACCCAACTACAGCAGATCGTCGATAAAACAATACTATTCGCTGACAAGGACGAGGACGGCAAGATTTCCTTCGACGAATTCTGCTCGGTCGTCGGCAACACCGACATTCACAAGAAGATGGTAGTCGACGTTTAGATGAAACGCGAATAAATAAATTTTATTTACAGAATCTGTTTAGTTGTCCCTATTATTTGTTGTTTATTTTTTTTACGATTGTTATATATTTTATTTACAGTTGAGAGAGAAGAAAAAGAAAAAAAAGCGATCTGATGCAAGACAGTTCGATCTCGAATCTTATTAATTTCATTTCGAAGTATTTCCCTTTTATTAATTGTTGATGATATTTTTATATGTGACTGTTGCGCAGGTCATTAGTCAGTATTCATCTTCCTTAAGTTATAGGACGGTATTCATTATACGAAAAATTAAAAAAAAATGGATAAAAATAATAAAAAAAAAAACAGTTACATGTAAGAAACATAGCTTTACGATGGTAGAATTGAATTGAGAATTGTCTTTTAACGGATGAAACAGATCGAGTGCTACATCCATGTGCAGGTTATAGATATAGTAATAAACATGATGTATATATTACATTACATATAAAATCGGATAAATTTGGGATATAAAAGGCTATATCGGACCAAATTTTTAATATTTTCTCATCTTACTGTACATGGATGTGAGTTACTTTATAATATATGATATAAAAAAAACTCTAAATATATATAATATAACATGTATGTTTTCTATATATTGTATAAATTATCTTACTACTAATCGATGAAAACAAATCTAATGCATGTATATCGTGCTTGTTGTTCCTCTTTAAAAAAAATTTACAAATCAAAAAAAAAGCATATGTAAAAAAATGTTGTTTATACTTTATCTTGGTGTTGTGTGTTTTAGAAATAATCTTAAGCTAATATAGAGGTTAAAACCTCATAATTTAACTAATATTAATCTTAATTAATCGTGTCAATATTATGCTTAAAAAAAAATTGTACTTATTAAGTATGTATTCGCATGTAGGAGGACACTTTGCTTAGAGTATTTCGATATGGCTGCTTTTGGTCGAGGTTCGGGTGCACAACTTTGATCATCACCGGCCATGCCAGTAGCTTTCATTAAAATATCGGTACGCCCGGCGATTAACATATCTTAATTTATTATTTCCATTATATAACTATAAATAATTCCTGTTGTTCTTGGAATTGTATCGAATCGATTAGGAACAGATAATCCGGGAAAAGCATTTGATGTCCCTTCTCGGAGTCGGTGCATTTCTACTAAGCGCACATAACAACCGGAGTTACTGTTTTTTCGAATATTCGCTGATAGTTCCCTGAAAGTGTGTGCAATGGGAATAAACACCGAATGTTTTTGTATGTGTAAGATAAATTGTCGTGAAAAGGATGGTTGTAACGTGGGTGTACCTTTATTTCGTATCAATCATGTAATTATTACATCAAATTGTAGGATTTTAGCAGTTGGATAGTTATTTATTCCACCTTGCCACCTGTACCATATACTATGTGACCGATGTTGTGCTAATATGTGGATATATATGATTGTTCTGTTTAAGATAATTTATGTTCAATAAAATCATTTCACCTCTCTAAATAAACGCGTTTAAATTTAATACGAAGGAACTATAAAATACAAATATTTGAAGTCGTTTTAGATAAGAAGGGAAGGTTTTTTGCGTAAAATTGTCAAGACATCAAGTAGAAACATTTTCTCTGCTGTAAAAACATCGAGCAATTTCTTTCAAAGCACACAACGGTAGCAGATGTATTAAAAAAAGTAATGTCAGATCAAATCAGGATGGGTAAAGAAAATTGAGTGGTGAAAAAGTTCTAACGAAATGAATGTTCGAATGTTCAAAAAGATTCAAATCTGATATCTATGAAACGAATCAATCATTCGCTTTATTGCATCCGTATACCTCGAATTATAATGTTCACCTTGTATATCAATATATGATCTTGAAAGTATCCGAAATATTTGATATACAGGGTGAGTCATAACCGGCGACCAAAAATGTACCAGCATATATGGATCACCCTTCTGAATAAATAACTTCCTATGAACCTATGTTGTAGTATGTATACATAAGGAACTACAAGAAGTGAAAGTTTTTTAATTCATTAATGCAAGCATTTATGATAAAATCTGATTAAAAATCGCCTAAAATGAACAAAATTTATTTGGAGTCTCTCGTGAAACATTTGCTAATTTACGCCGGATATAATCTTATAAAGGGGCACCCTTAAATAATATACGAGGATGGGATGAAAAGTCCGTCGAATATGATTTCAATTTTCAAATCTTAGCATGTGATACAACGCTACGACGTGCTTTCGAGATGGAAAAATTTAAACCATCTGTACCACCTGCAGTCAAGGCAATTTTATTGGACAACCGACAACCCTAGCTGCCTTTGATAAGCCCAAATCATCGTAGGCACAGTTTTTGAAGCAAATTTTCCTTAAATAAATCAAAATGGCAGCGCTCCCCATCACGGTTCTAACGGGGTACTGGCCAGCTAGTTTACTAACATAAGTTTTGAAAAACAAGAAGATATGCCGATAAGATGAAAGGAAATCAATTAAGATATCAGGAGGGCAGGGGTAAAGCTGACCAAAGAACTCCTGCTGGGGGGAGAGGGACGTCGAACCATCAACGCAATTTACTATTGCGGTCTCTTGGATCAAGTTAAGCTGTAATATCGACGTAGAAGACGAGATTGTCCTATCCGCGAGATGTTGCTCCTCCACGATAATGCAAAGTCCCACAACGCAGCAGAAATTGGTGGAAATCAACTGGAAAACACCTGATCATCCACCTTACAGTTCAGACTTATCGCCATGCGATTTTCACGAGTTTGGATCTGTCAAAGAAGCTCTTGAAGGCAATCGATTTGAGACCTACGATAAGGTGGAAAACATTTGTGCGCGACAGATTAAGAACTCGTTCAATTTCATTCTATGAGAACAGAATGAAAAAATTACCACAATTTTTAGCGCTAGCAACATCATCCAGAAAAAATTTTACTCTGTCCCGATACTCAAGAACATTATGCTGCTTACCAACACATAACTGCTAATGATTTAGAAGTTAAGCGAAGTCATTATTGAGGCAAATTTCCAACAATTTGTTAAGGGTGGTTGGAACGAGCATGTTTTAAATTACTCGCAACACAATGCCCATGTAAAGTCATCATTTGTATCAACTTACAATCGCATATTTGAGTCACTGACCTTATCACTTTTATTTGTTGCAATCTTTGAATTTAATACAGTAAGAAGTGCATAATAAACAAAATTGAAATCGTGGCCAATAACATTGTTTTTGAATTAAATTTTGTCACATCACGAAATATAATCATTACTTTGCGGAAACCCACTCATATTCATGAAACTAATTTCTTTAAACTTTACGTTCTAGCATGTTCAGTTTACAAATAAATAAGCAGTAGAAATACATAAGTTTATTTATTCCTTGACAAAAAATATCCACAACAAATTTGTGTGAACAGCGCACAAAATTCATACAAAACAAGTTCATAAAATACAAATTTTTCTTCACTTCACTAAATTATATAGCGTAAATTAAATATGAATGAATGAAAATAATCGGTTAATGTCCGTACCTAAAAATAAGTTAAAATGTAATATTTATTATATATAATTATGATCGTAAAAACTTACTTTTGGAATTCCCATTCTCTGTTATCTAACGGACATACCTGACGTGTTTTAAGCCACCGAGATATACAATGAAAATGGAACGCGTGCTACAATAAAATAAACATATTTATATTAAAAATGTATCACCAACTTAGGAAATTAGTAATAAATACATTACAAACACCCCAAGCTACGGTACATTCTTCACTTGTAGCTGAAGCTTGATTCGCTTGACATTCGATACAGAGATCCATAATATGATTTCGGCATATAGCGCAATTATCAACCACGATATCTAAAGTTTAAATTATCGAAAATTCACGCGTTAAATGTATATATTGACTTACCCCATGCCCATAATGCAACTGCATTCCACTATTATTGGAAATTAAAATAGAATTATTTTATTATTTGACAATTTATAGCTCATGTAAATTGAGGTTACCTTTTTAACTTCGAATCGTTTTTTCTCGCCTTTGGAGCTACTGGACGCAGGCATTTCTACCTCCTCATCATCGACATCCATCGCTGAAGCCATTATTTATAACGATTTTAAAATTTTAAACGATCCACGCAACAAATTTTAAACTAAAATGATAATAGAATTATCTTGGAATTGAAATATTTCTATAAATATTTGTCACTTGTCATTGATTTTGCCAACCTCACAACTTTATAAAGAATAAATTCCCTTAGTTAAGGTTAGTTCATAGCTCTCCGTTCGTACGTTTGCGTTGATACGTAAATGGATAAAAATCGCCTTGCGGTTCATAGCTTTGCGTCTGTAGGTACGTTGACGTACCATTTTTGAAGGGTTAACGGTCAACCTCACTTATGTAGAACAAAATGATTTATGAAGAAACTTGTGAAAAATGCTGTTAACGATTCATTATTTACGCCGCAAAAGAATAATGGTGTTGTCGACAATCAATTTCAATTTCACTACTGTCAATTTCACATTGTGATATATTGAAAATATAATTTATATAAGGTATGATATTTTGTGATGATAAACCTAACCTCACTTCCAACCAACTTTATCCGTCAGCGGATAGACTGTGAAGCGGACACAAATAACGTGCAGCGATTGGTCAATGGATGAATGCAAAGGTACAAACGGATAACTATGAACTAGCTTTTAGTCTGTAGCAAAAATTGACATAATTTGAATACCAACTGTAAAATGTAGATTCCAAAATGTATCTATATAGATAGGAACGTTACGATTTGCACTACATCTATCACTGATATATGTTGTAAATAATAATATAAGGCAAAATAAAAAACTTTATTACGTTACTTATTACATTGGCTAATAAAAATACAAGAAAATGTATGCAATTTAGTACAAGAGAATGAAGTATACTAGGAACTCAATTACTCTGGAAATGTGAGAAATAATGAATCGTTTTCTTATGTAAAAAATACAAGTGATCATCATCAATGATTATTACACATTTATAATAATATGTACAAGCAATTTTCATCAAATACATGCTTATATACACAGACAAGTTTTTTTTGTTTTCTTCAGCTATTCAAGTTTATTATGTATCCTATAAAATTTCAACAGTAATAAGATCAACAAGAATTTATTTAAATCTTATAATACATTTAAACAACATCATTCATTAATGTTTTCTTTTTTTTTTTGTTGAGGTAATCAGATATCTTCATTTTATATAAAATTAATTAAGAAAAAATAATGTTAAAAGTGAAATAGAAAAAATGTACAAAAATAATTACCTAACTTAATAATTCTAGCGTCGTAAAATATAAAATAAATTAAGTTAAAAATTCAACTATACACAAGAACATTAAAATAAATCTATCTATTTAAAATTACTATTTAAATTAAAGCGAATATAAGCAAGAACTTCTGTCTGTTTTTATTTATATTACTTGTTGTGGAAATTAATGTAATGCTAGGTATTCTGCTAGGTTATTATTATTATTATTAGTAATTTCACCTGGAAAAATACCTGTAAAACAATAATAGAAAGGAAACATATAATTACACAACTAACTTAAATCTACTGAAGTAGTACTCTTGAACTAAAGGCGTTTAGATATAGCTTAATGTCTTAAATATTGAATTGTATTTTGATATAAAAATATTTTGAACACTTTAATACTTCTCAACTAATGTCTATAATATACATAAGCGTATTTCAAAAATTATTTTTCCTTATTCACCTAAGAAGTCTAAAAAAACCAGTACTACCAAAACTAAAAAAAATAAAAATAAAACTGGCTATATATATATGTATGTATATGTTGGATAGTATTTACAAAACAAGAAAATTATATATACAGAGGGTTTTATAAATATAAATTTTTAATTCCTTATACCTTTTTTATTACAATCTTTTTTTAAATTTCTTTTCAGTGTTTTGCAAAGAAGACTTGGGGAATTTAAAATGGAACAGTACACAATTGAACAACGTGCCCAAATCGTTGAAGTTTATTTCTCAAATCAACAGTCCATTGTTTTGACTCAGCGTGCAGATCGTCGTCTTAGAGTCAACAATATACCGTTTGGTTGCAAATTTTCGACCTAATTGCTTCCACGTCAAGTAATCAACCAAGGGATCCCAAAAAACTTCTATGGAGAACTGTAAGCTCAGATGGAAGTGCAAGAAATACTCCTACGTGGCAAGGTGCTGTTCCTCCATCGGAACAAATAAAAATACCTGTCGATTATTTTCGATCTTTCTTTGATAACGTACTTCTAAGCAATGTAGTGGAACAGAGCAATTTGTTTTCAATTCAGCAAAATCCAAATAAATCACTTGCTTTGAAAATATCTGAACTGGAACAATTCATCGGGACGGTCATTTATATGTCAATTTTTGGACTTCTAAGATCTCGTATGTTTTGGCCAACAGAAAGCAGGATTGCTCACGTTGCAGATATAGTAAGTAGAGATAGATGGGAAGAAATAAAGAAAAACTTACACCTAAATGACAATGTGAATGCCCCAGAACCAGGTACTCCCGACCGAGATAAATTATATAAAATTAGACCTTTGATTGATCACCTGCTATTACAGTTTTTGGAGCTCCCACAAGAACAGATGATCAGTATCGATGAACAAATGGTACTATTTGAACGCGTCCCTTGCGTCTTTAGGAGTAGCACAAAAAATGCAAATGGATTTGCTGACGTTCAGAACCAAAATTGCAGAGTCGCTGTGTAACGAAGGAAAGGACATAGGTAATCGCAAAAGAGGAAGACCTTCATCTGGTTCTGTGCAGCACGAATTTGAAAAAATGAAGAAAAGAGGACTTAAGTCAACAATTCCACCCACCTGATGGGTTTGCCCATTGGCCGGTGATAATGAAGTCTAGGCAGAGATGCAAGAAACCCAATTGCAAAGGACACACCAATGTTCTCTGTGAAAAATGTCAAGTAAATTTGTGTTCGAACAATCATTCCAATTGTTTCAAAGAGTTCCATGTATAATTGTTGATGTATATTTGCATTTAAAATTTTAATATACGATTCACTCTAATGTCTACAATAGCGAATTCGCGACTTACCTCTTAACACCCTCAAAGTATGCAAATTTTTAATTTGTTGCTATTAAGCCCGTATATTTGTCCGTCTAGTGATAGATTAGAATGTCAAATATTATAATGAATTCCCCCTTCGCTAATTTTGGACCACCTTCCCCCTATACATCCTTTCCCATGAAATCAAACTGCTTATCTTGGATTATGTTGTTGAGAAGCTGCTTTTAAAGTCTACTGATTAGGATTTTCGACAAATTAGAGATAATAGAGGACTATAAAGTGGTTACAATACTGGTGCATTTTCAGGAAGTAGTCAAAGTCTAAAACGGCATTCATTAGGTAGCCTCGTGAGACTACTATTGGAAAAATCAGCTGCGATCGTGACCTTTATGGATTCACGAGTCTCCATATCAAAAGTAAGCAGTTTCTCCTCTTTCAGACTTAAGGGATTATCCATCATATAGGGGCACCGATAGGGAGACCCTGCTTATTTCTTTTTAGAAGTTCAGAGGTCATTTCCGGACCAAGGGTTCCCTCGTATCTGTTTTTAGAATCAGTTTTGACTTGGTTTTGAAAACAGCTTACCAGGAGGCCTCTACACAACATGCTCGTTGGTGACTAATGAGTTATCGCGTGGCCGTACATAGTACCCGGCTCATACAGCGTGTCCACGCCGAGTGGTTGGTCCAGCAGTCACTTTCTTGGGTATTCTGCAGAAAGAATCTGTTTTAAGCTCACAATGAAATGGTGTGGTACAAAATCGTTTCATTAGATCTCTGTAGTGCAAGATTTTTATTTATTTATTAGCTTGAAGGGGCATATAGAAGTCAGAACCTGGAAAATCATTGGGTAATACGAGTCATATGTCAAGCGACACAGGAGTTTACTCGAACTTCAAATTTATGATAACTAAAGGGAGTTTAGATGCAATTTATGGAAGTTGTGGATTTTAAAAACAACTAAAAAGGCCGGGACGTTGTTCAACGGAGAGAAATTGCTTCATTGAATTTCACAAAAAGCAGTCGCCATATTTTTATGTTTTGTATATGGTGCTTCTGACTAACTAATCAATTGTATGTTATTCTGCAGTTTCCGGTTGCGTTTAATTAATTAATTTTAAAAATTGTTATCCGATTAATGCGTTTATATTCATAAAACACCGGTGTACGTATAATACCTACCATAAGTTCTGCATACTACAACAAGTAATATAAATACTGTACAATATAATTATTAACTTAAAATTATTCATTTTGCTAGTCGTTACTAGTGGACGGGATATCTATTGTGTGGCTTTCATTACCGAATTTCAACCTTAAACGTTTCATCGGCGGATTCGGTAATGCAATCATCTTGTATTTAAGTCTACGGTCCCTTTTACGATCTTTCGATTTATGCCGCTTCTTCCGATGAGAATAAGGACTTACACACTGACTGTCCACACCTTCCACTCTAAGAACTTCGTATTCAGGTTCGAAACTATCCTCACTTAAACTGTTACCAGATTCGATAACCTCATCTAATACAGGACTGCGTTTCATACGTAACGTCAACTTTAAACGGCCACACTTCTCCGGCGTCTTCTCCATATTATGACTATTGTGATGGTGGGGTTCCTGCAGCCTCTCCGGTGATGCATCGGTTGGTTTGGTGTTATCCTCAAAGTTAATATTTTCTATGGCAGTGTCATTTTCTTCAGACTTGATTCTCGTTTCATCATCGTTTATTACGCATTGGATCGTGTTAATACTTTCGTTTAGATCACTGTTGGTTTGTTCTAGTATCACATTATCGATATTGTTATGTTCACTGCTTTTTAAATTACGAAACTGTATCAGATGTTCTGGTTTACTCGTTTCGTCATCGTTAAATTCGTACACGTCCTTTATTATCTCCGTCTCATCACATTTTACGTCCATGTTCTCCTCGGAGTTGGCAGTACTATCGCTACGACCTAACAGACGGATCGAGGACCTCGTTATCCGCGATTGCCGCGATGTTTTCGTTGATGGTTTTTGATGTTTCGATAGGTCTTTTACGATAGCGTTATTATCACTACTTACGAAATGGTCGCCGTTTTGGTTGTAATCTATTTGCGTGTCCGTGGGTGATGATGTCGGATCGTCTAATTGTTTCGGTTTTATCACGTTGGAATTTTCTTGAATGGTCTCGTTGAGGCGTTTATGACTTCTCAACGTTATACCCGATGAATTGCACTCTAGAAATAGAAATTATGTTAAACTTTTTAAATTATTTAATGAGTATAGAGTGAAACATTCAATTATTAGCACTGTGGTGGTAAAGTAAAAATATAAGATCTAGGAATGCTTTGCAAATGTCAACGAATGTCAATACAACGAACTGTCAAAGTTGACAAGTCAGTCGAAAAATGGAACTTAACTGTGAGTTTTCGCGTAATAATTTCTTTTATAATTTTCGAAAACGTTGAATGTGTGCGCAAGCTCATCGAACGACTATCAACTTGTGACATACCGGGAAATTTAAGGCGTCATTGGGGATTTCAAAGACCTTTGCAAAAACGTCTAGACCGCTTCGACGTAGGAAAACGTTTACAACACATCAGCGGTGATGAATCTTGGATTTGCTTATACGAGCCAGAAAATAAATGCCAGTCACATGTTTGCCAGTCATGCAACAACAATTCCTTTACAAACAATGCAAAAATGAAACAAAAGTAAAAAATAGAAATACAAAAAATATATGCAACATACTCAAACTCTACGTTTCTTCACTAATGTAAGTGGTTCCTTCAGGAGCAAAACTACGTCAGGAGGGTCAGAAGGTGAAATGAAAATCTTCTGACAGGGGCAAAAATTGGGTGAGAAGAGCTAAAAGGTCACGGTAACTCGACGTGTTAACCACGCTAGAGGCGAAAACCGAAAAGAGGGTGAGTTTCCAAATACTGCAGGGTGGGTAACCAACATCACGATTGAGATTGGTTGATTCTGGGGATGTCTCCGGATCTCGATAGTTGGGAAAACCTTTTGTGGAAAATAGCTTTGCTTACAACAGGTATCTGGTCAAAACAAATTTTATGACCCCTGTCGATAAGGTCCGCGAAGTTGGCACCACAAAGTGGGCAAAAATCAACAAAAAAGCTAGAAAGGGTTGACCATTTATTGACCATCAACGATTTCGATTGATCACAGTTTGTTCAGGCTACAGCCGCTATGCCCATATTTTGGAGTCTAATAGCGAAAATGCTAAAATTGGCCAACATAGACATTTTGTTCATCGGATACGATTGACCATCGTTTTACCATCTTCCACATTTTCAAAATTCTTCAAAAACATATTTTTTCGAATTTTTGTTTTACTACAAACATTTTGAGAGGTGATCGAACCCTGAAATTAATTATTAATTAGGACTGGCGTCTCTACACCACAAAAAGTCGGAAATGATCGTTGGATCACTCTCCAATTAAATTTCATCCGATCTTGAAGTTAATACATCGGACAAAAATTAACCTGTGGGTGGTCTAACGGTGATTTTCAATTTTTTGTAATCTAGAGAAACGAGACAATAAGTCGTACCAGTTTCAACGTTTGACCATCTCTCAAAGTTTGTGAAAAGTGCGATGAACTTGGAAACTCTTATATTTAACTTCGAGATCGTATAAAATTTAGCTGGAAGGTGGTCAAACGATGATTTCCGATTTTTTGTGGTCTAGATACGCGTGACAAGAAGTCGTATCATTTTCAGCGTTTGACCACCTCTCAAAGTTTGCGAAAATTGCGATGAACTTTGAAAAATGTTTTATGTCACTTTGAGATCGGATAAAAATTATCCGGTGGGTGGTTGAACGATGATCATCAATTTTTTGTAAACTAGAGACATGTGACAATAAATCATATCAGTTTCAGCGTTTGACCACCTCTCAAAGTTTGCGAAAATTGCGATGAACTTTGGAAACTCTGTTTTATGTAATTTTGACATCGGATAAAATTTAAAAATACCGGAAATTTTTACATGGTGGTCAAACGATAATTTTCAATTTTGTGTGGTTTAGAGACACCATGACAATAAGTTCTATTATTTTCAGCGTTTGACCATTTCTCAAAATTTGTGAAAAATGCGATGCAAGAGGTTGTTTTCATGACATTTTCTAGGTTTGATGTCAATTAACTGGAGATATGAACTTGTTTTTTTTCAATTTTTTGACTATTGTGAAGTTTGCAAAAGAATTACTTGGTGGTTAATCATGGTCAAACGTTGGTTAATCCTATCTTGCAACAAAATTTTAATGTTTGTAGTCGAAAATTTTTTTTTAATTTTGAAAGTGTGAAATGAACAAAATATCTATGTTGGCTAATTTTCGTCATTAGACCCCAAAATATATATATTTTTGACAACTTTGTGGTGCCAACTTCGTTAACCTGTGTCCAAAGTATTCGGCTGAAGCTGAGTGTGCTGAAGAACGTGATCGAACACAGTGTTCTTTTGGTTCTAGTTTCGCTCGACACTTGTACACTGAATCACACTTACAAGAAATTTTGTAAATGCCTTTATGGAAGAGAGCATGGTAAGTGTCTTTGGGAACAATTTGACGGTCAAAATCCGGAAGCCCTCATAACAGAAATTCGAACCGTGGAAGCCTTCGATATAATTTAATTCCTTTACAAACTCAAAGAACTATTACTGCCTAACTAAGTGGTATACAACCATTCGTTTGTCGTAAATTATCACCGACTTGAGAAAAATCAACTCCAAACGATGAATCATCCTCCACACACAGTGCGCAAGATAATTTAACATTTTTAAGGCAACAAAATGTCGAATAGTCCTAACGACGTCTTTACATTTCCAAAAATCAAGGCCAGACCTCGTGGTCAAAGGTTCCATTCATCAGCAGCAATCTATGCATTCAGAAACACAATTTTGACTGTACTAACAAATAAGTGGAATAAATGTTTCCAGAATTGGTTTGAGCGCATTCATCTATGTGGAGAATACTTCGAAAAACAGTAAAATGTTTAAAAGGTAGCTACCATTTATTCTAGCTCAATATGTAAGACTTAAAAGATAGCGTTGGCCTCTTAAAGTGCTAATACTTTGAGTGTTTCACTCCAGGTAATTTAGTTAATTACCTAACGCAGTGGAAATATCTTTTCCACCTTCGTGGCTATCATTGAACTTTCTAACATCGTGCGTGGCATCCGAGACAGGATCGTGATCGCTATAACTCGTACTACTACTAGCGTTACTTTGCAGATCGTCCAGTAAATTCGACCTAGAGATAGTATGATTCGCACTCTCCATCAATTCCTGATTCGCCTGCCGCGCGTTCCGCCTCTGCAACCGCGACGCCCTAGATAACTTAGCACTACTAGCGTTATTATTATTATTATTGTTATTATTAAGATTATTATGTATACCGTTGATCACAGACTTTTTGTCATTCTTTTTTTATCGCGTAAATTATGAGACTCGGGCGAATTGTCCGTCGCACTTAAACTACCCGAACTATTCGAATTGCGATCCTTCTTCTTCTGGAATTCCCCGATATCGGAGAACTTACAGCCCTGCGCGATGAGCAATTCCGCGTCGTACTTCGTCAGACCCTTCTGTCGTAATTCCTTTATGCTAAGCGGCGCAACGATCTTCTCGTTATTCTGCATGTGATCGTTGCAATTATCTAAAACGCCCTTTACTACTCTGAGATTTCTGTTTAGTCCTGTTGATTCGATTGTCCGTTTCGCGTAACCTATAGCCGTTCTCCTCTTTTTTCTCGCACTCTTTCGCGAACGCCCCCGTACCGCGTCTCTCGCACGTCTCGCACTCACAATAACAGTTCTTATCGCCGAAGAAATCCTCGCCGTAGAAGCAGGTTATCTCTTCGCCCTCTTCGATGTCGCGTAAGACTTTGACGCATGCTGTGTCTCGGCCGGTAGCGACGAATTTGCAACTCGCCCTGCAATCGTGGTTTATATAGGCGGCGGGGCCTAACCATAATTGCGCGCAATTCTTCCTACAACTATACATCACAGAAAAGTCATTTTTGCCGGGGTGGAGAAGCATTTTCTCCTCTTCTTCGGTCAGTTCGGCTATACATCCTACCAAGCATTCGATCTTCTCGTTTTTGTACCATTTACGTGTAGCGGAGATTTTTGCACCTTTCTGTCCCTCTAATGAGTAACGGTAGCAAGGTTTTATCACGAATCCTGAATCTTTATCGAAAACCCTGAGATACCTGTATATCTGTAAATAGAAATATCAAATTACTCAAACTCAATAACGTATTATTAGAAAAACATTAAGAATACAATACAGATAACGTTTAATTAATTAATTCGCGGCACGTGTTTCGTATGTTATTGTACGAGTCCAAAGTCCTTGCATTGTTTTCTTTTTTTTTGCGGCGAATGCTGCTGCAGCGGCTTCCTAAGTTGTATTGCTTGTCAATAGTAAATACAGTTGACTCTCGATAGTCCAACAGTTATGGGACCGGGGCGGTGTCGGATTACCGAAAACGTTGAAGTACCAAAGGTTAGCTTTATTTCACTGAATTTAACCGTATAAAACAAGAATGTATTCTTCGACTAGTGAGGGTATAAAATACATAATCAATTTAGGCGTTATTTTCTACTAATTTATTGTATCTAAAAAATACAAAACACGAATGATTCAGCTTCTACATATAATGTAGGTCTACCTTCTAAAGAATTACCTACGGTGTACAAATTTACGATTAAAAAAAATCTGTGATAGTTGTTTATTTCCTTTAACAGTCTGTCATAGCTTTTTCTTGAATATCTTTCAATATTAGAACGTTGTTGAAGTCAAGTTCACGCTCCTCGCATCAGCGTATCAAAGTGTTTGCAGCCAACATAGTTTCGTCACTATTGATAGTGTATTTTGCCACCGCGGTCTCCTCAATCGTGTTGTCTTCAACAAGTCAAGGTTGTCGTCTAAGACCCATCGTCTCAGGTCTTCCGAAGATTCTTGTGGAACGTTCATATCATCGCAAAGTGTAAGCGCATCCTCTACGACATACTCGTTATCTTCAGATTGGTTATTTCCGTATCTTTCTTTGGGAGGAGTGGGTTTTCTGGCAAAATATTTTTCCGGGATTTTATTAAAGTTAAAGGCTTGACTTGGAGCCATGCAAATGCTGCATTGAGAATGGCATCCAATGGAATTTACTTAAAATTGCTGTGATGTTTGCGTCAGGTTGGCTGACGATATCCATCAGTAGGCGCTTCTTATAATGTGCCTTTAATGTCTTAATCACATTCTGATCCATGGGCTGAATCAGAGCAGTTGTATTTTTTGGCAAATACAAAACTTCTATGCAACCATCGGCTGTCTGAACTCTCAATTCCTCCATGTTCGGATGTCCGGGAGCATTATTCAACATTAAAAGGTCCTTTAACGGCAGATTTTTACACTTCAAGTGTTGTTTTACCTCTGGAACAAAATGGTTGGAAAACCAATCAAGGAAAACTTTAGTTACCCATGCTCGGCTTTGACTCATATAAATCACTGGAAGAGATTCACTGATTCCACTTTTGCTCGCCATCACACAACTCTTAACAAAACAGTAAAATATTAAAGGTAAACAGATATATGATCGAGCAAAGTCATTAACACGTACCTATCGCTACTGAATGCTACTGAACACACCAAGCAATTATCGAAACTGCTGGATCGGGGAAAGACAGGTTGCATTTGTATGTCTAAACCGATACGAGGGATCGTCGGACTACCGAGCATGTCGGACTATCGAGATTCAACTGTTAATTACATATATCCCAACAGTACAGAAAAGCCCACATTCTGCCAAAATAGAGAAATATCAAACCAACCAGCGACTGAATCTGACCATTCTTAAATTTGACGAAACGAGAAGCATTTGTTCTTCTTAAAAATGTCCTTTTTTCATTTTTTGACCGTATTTTTATTTTTTATTTTTAAAATACTAAAAGTTGTTTTTTCTTTTGACTTGCCGAACATAAATTTGCTAAATCGAATTGTTTTTCTCTAACGAGTATCGCAAATTATCTACTTTTACATCACTAATTAGATAAAAAAAGATGCACACATTGTTATTTTAGGTAAATACGGTAAAATATTGAATAAAAGGTCATCTTGGCATAGTTTTCCCAGTCACATTAAAAGATATTTCATAGTTTATAAACTAATTAATAAAGTATATTATATATCCCTTATTATTTATATTTAAATTTCCCACGCATCGAAATAGTTACATGAAAAATTAAAGATGGCGCTATAATAATAATGTAAGTAACACAGTTACCTACATTCTTGTTTATGTTTAATACATTCATTCATCCACCAAAAGAGGGCGACATATTTGACATTTGAACTTGATAACAATAAGATTTAGAGGTTATGTTTATTAATTTCGATTTCGATATTAATTCATCAATTATTGCAATGCTCTTAAAAGGAATATGTTCGTTTTACATAAATAAATAAATTAATTAATTCTAAACCTCCCCATATTTATACAAAACAAAAAGTTTTAAATTATGTAAAAGATATAACAGGTGTTTTTTTAAATAAGCGAGAATCAATACTCACATGTTCTTCCACCCTTTTTTGTTGATTCTTGCCCTTAGGTCGGGGCATCCAATCACCTTTTGAGATTCTACTGTCGCCTTCGTAATTCTGCGTCGAATAAAATCACTAACGATACTCTTAAGTTCTGCATTGTTGATCTTCTGCGGTTGATACCGTACATTCATTTTATGCGTTACAAAACCAAGATAAGGATCGAGTACCAAAGATGTAGCCAGGTCATCGTTTTCAGATAGTTCCTGGGATTCATACCGCGGGCTGCATTTTGTTGAGATATGGTCGCGGTAATACATCAACAACCATTCTGATTACTAAAAAAGATTGAGGGGGCTATGAAAATATGTACGAATACATAAGATTTTTGTTTGATTTATATATTACAAACTGATCTTAGGGGAATTGAATACTTGCAGTAAAATCGTTGTTTTTAATTTGTTGAGGCTGGACACAAATTATTATTTATTGGCAAGTATAATTCGATATAATACAATCGTTAATTTGTAAAGCGAATCTTGGAACAAATCGCTACATAACCTCTTAATCATAAAATAGTTGACGATTTTTCCCAAAATTTCCTGAAAAACTTATTTTCCATCGTCATGTAATGTTACGTTTTACATAAATAATCTAACTTTCATAACGCGGAAAATGGAAGATTTATTTAACGCGAATAAATGTAAACAAACATGAGGTTATAGCATTAATGGGTGTTGTTCAAGGTCAACGAACAGGCTGACAACAAAGAAATTACAAGTTTTTTTAATACCTATGTATTAGACACTCCCACAGTATTTACTGTCAAGATGGAAATGACCGATTTATCGCACACACTAATACACAAACAGCAACAAAAATGATTATTTAAGACGACAATATAGGTCGCAATACCAAATACTTAAACAGCAATAACCCATTTTTAAGCCGGAATATCAATGGCGTACGAACCCGTAGCCATTCGATCGTACACGTCAAACGTTAAATTTATCACTAAATTGAATTACGTTTGTGCGAACTCAGTTATTAAAACAATCCCTGCACTTAAATAAACGTATTAATTACCACTTTTCGGTATATGATGGCCCAGGAATCCCACATTATACAAAAACTTTTCTACAAGTCCTAGAACTCAGAGACGCTTGAAATCAATCATGGCAGTTCGTTCCTCTCATAATTATTTATTTACATATATTTTTTGCCAGCCATTGTCGGATTGAGAGTTGCGGCTATTTTTAATCATATTATCGTAATTTACTTATCCGCATACACTGCATAGTTTTTAAATATTTTGTTCTATCTACTTCGAGTAACTCCTATTCAAAGTACAAGGAAAAATGATCTTAGCCCAGATTTAAACCAATTTGAATGCGCGAGAATGATATCTCGATTCAGTTTATGAAATGTATAATTTTAGTTGAAATAAATTAATGGGATCCAAGTTTTAGGTAATTTTAAACAAAAATTGCCAAAAATATAAATTGCGTATAAATTAAAATATTTTTAGGAAATTATGATTAACGAGTATGTCGATAGATGTCGACACTAACTACATTCAGGGATGCTCTCGTATAATAATTAATTTTGTGTTTTTTTTTTTTGCTTTTAATCGGTTATTCTAAATTAATTCCATGTAAAAATTTCTTATAGATTGGATAAAAACGTATAACAAAGGTTGCCACATTCAGAATAATGAAAAAGTTATTTTGAATGTCTTTATTGTCAATAAAGGAGTATTTTGTAATATACAGGGCGAACAAAGTCAAGTGAAGGGTGAATCATCTAAAATGTTCAGTTGGGAACACTGAGTAATTGGCAGCAATCATACCGCGAACTATCTTGCATATAAATTGTATTGACAGATTGTATAAAGGTTATGTATACTACGTCAGTAATCTACAAATATGCCGGAAAGCCGATGAAAACAGCAGGTAAATAGCAGTGTATAGACGGTAATAGATGCAATAGAGAAGTAACAACAAAATGACAGCAAACGAAAACAACCAAATTACAGAAAGCACATATTTGTTCAGTGTAGCTAACTGTAGAATGTAAAAAATCAAGCGAACCAGGGTATTTTACGCTACTTTTATAGTGTGTGTATAGTAGAAATAATAAAACTCGAGATTGTGGTTCATATTTATTTGGTTACAATTTAATACAGAAATATATTTACATACATTTAGATATGTAGCGGTATAAATAGGATTTTTGTGGAATTAATGACTTTGAAATGACGTAACGATATTGATAATGACATATTTCTGAAAATTGAAAGAGATAAGCAGCCCCGCGTAATAAAGACGTTTATTTTTCGCTTATTTTCTGATGTCTCTCGTAAAACGTCAATTCCTTCCATAAATGTCAATATGATATAATCAGGGGAATAATTATATCAAGGGAGTCACAACATTTTTATCCTATTTAGGTAGGTTATAAGAGAGTGAGATAGACATACAAGTCACGTCTGAGCTTGGAGGATTGACATTTATCTCCGAAGTGTCATTCATATTATATGTCAAACTGACAAATTGAAAATGTTAGATTTTTGAGGTTAGTTATTTTTCGGCATTTTTTCATTTTACAAACAGGAAGCGCTTCAAAATAAATTGTATTTTATAACAAATCATTGTTATTTAGACATTTCAACAACCATAACTTATTATATTATAAATTATTTGTACAGTCGAAGTTTTGGATCTTGTCCGTTACGTCAGGGGTTGGGGTCTTTCAAATTGGCGCCTTACTATTGTTGCACACCCTCTTATCTTGACCGGTAAGTAAGCGCGAACAGTCGGTAAGTAGCAGCAACTACTACATCAACAGTCATTTGTTGACAATTTCCGAAGAGAGAAGAATACTTCCACATGCTCCCACGTTTCTTTGGTGTAATTTGTGATCAACATAAGTTCAGCTTATATTTTTAAAGTTTATAAAATGAAATAAAAACAATCCGAAAATACATAAAACTTAAAAACAACGCAAAACAAGAAATTAGTAAAATGTTGATCACAAATGTACACCAAAGAAGCGTGGGAGCATGTAGAAGTACTCTTCTCTCTTCGGAAATTGTCAACAAATGCCTGTTGGTGTAGTAGTTGCTCCTACTTACCGACTGTTCGCGTTTACTTACCGGTCAATATAAGAGGGTGCAACAATAGTAAATGGCGCCAATTTGAGAGTCCCCAATCCCTGCGTTACGTCATGAGTAATGTCAGTATGAATCAGATCGTTGACAAATAATTGTAAATTGTGGCGGCATCTATGTTCAATCAGGAAAACTAACATTTACTAATAAATCCACGGATAAGGTTTATTTGTCCGTGTTCAGTTAGCACCACGTTAGCACATTGGTAAGTTACCGGTGGTTACCGGTAGGTACCGGTTAGTGAAATAGCATGCTGAATGCCTTCGGTTACTTACTGGTTAGTTCCACCGATTGCCATTTTCTCACTGCATTTAAAATACCGGTGAGTACTTACCGGTTTCTTAACCTACTCGACTGTACATGCACAAATTACATGTGTTTTGGTCATTACAAATTGACGTCAGTTTCTGGTGCTTCAGATGTCTTTCATAACTTCATGTCTGTTTTAGTGATTCTTGGTCCTTCCTCGTTGTTTTCCGCACTGCACTGAAACTTGCTCCTCTTTGCCGAGTATGTGGGTTTATATTTTATTTATTCGATACTTTTAAAAAGTTCTAACTTCATTCGTATCATACAAAAATAGAATTTAAAGAATATGTATTACACAAAAATCCCATTATACTTTACTTTACAGTACATATAACGATATAAAGCAAAATAATTACTATTTTATCATTATCCCATTTGCTCGACAAGAAAAAGCGATTAAATAAACTATATCCGATTCTCAATGACTTAACGAATGAAGAGGGTTTCCCCATTCAAAATCTTCTTGATATGTAACGTAAAAGAGCCAGTAGCACAAATTTAAAAGTCCGAACGACATCGGGAACAAAATCCTCGCCATCCTATCGATAGTCGAAACGCTGTTAACATGTCTGACACCATGCTCGTTTAAACCTATTACAAAATTTGATCGATTAATCTATGATCTAATATTTATTTACTAGTTTAAATAATACAAACCGTGATTCCCAGCAGCCTCTCGTTGTCTCTGACGTCGAAATTTATCATCGCCTTGTAAACAATAAAGGAATTGTCGCCATTTTGGAAGTTTATTCTCAGTTTGAGTTGTCTTCTCTATCGTTAATTTTACAGGAGAATGTTGGGTTTGAATGATTTCCGTGCCTAGAGTTACTTTCCGATTATCGTAATGCAATGAAGGATCCTAAATAATTACAATAAGATTTTTAATTTTATTTTTATAATTCTTTATATTTACATTAAATTTTGGGCAAACTAACGAATTCTTTCTCCTGGTAACAGTGGAGAGATAATTATTCTCCAACATCATACTATTACTAACTTCCACGAATATCTCCTCCGTTTCCTCCACATCTTCCCATTCTTCCTCATCTATAGGTAACTCGCCGCTTCCCACTTTGGTGAAGTAATGCACGCCGGCGAACTCCAGTAAAGTTGCTATACAATAAAAAAAGCTCATAAGCAAAAACCAATCCAAAGCAGTCGCGTATCGAACTTTAGGTAAATCGGTTCGCGAATCTAAACTTATCGTCGATAAAGTTAGCACGGTTGTTATGCCAAGACCGACTCTATCGCTGGTTGCTTCTCTATGAATCCAAAAGGAAACCCAAGATAGTACGACGATCAATATGCAGGGGACGTATACTTGTATGAGGAAGTAACCCGTGTGCCTTTGTAGATTGAAGGAGACTTGCAGTACGGAGAAATCACCTGGAACAAACGGATTAATGATTCATGCAAATCAAATCTGCGAAATTGTGTGCAAAAGTATGTACCTTCGCGTCTGGTGAAAGTAAAATTGCGATAGGGGAAACTCATGAGGTCGAATTGGGAAAGTGTCATCCCTGGTACAAAATTCACGCTTTGTTCGTTTTGCCATTGATAAATCAGTTCCCGAGATGTGTATGCATCTATATAAAAGAGAATAGTAGATTTATATATAAGTTGGTTTTGGGGAGTTGACTTACAACTTCCTAATATGAGAGGACATGATTGGCGATCCATCGGAAACGATCTAAGTTCCATTGGACATTTTGCTTTGATGGTGAGGCTAAAACAGGTTAAGTTTGTTTGAAATGGAAATATGATAGATAAATGCTATCAAATCAGTTAATGTACCAGAAGTTTACGGAAATAAGTTCCCATAATATTTAAAACGGGGTGGATTGAGTTGAAGCTGATTTGACTGTGTTTAGACGCAGGCTGCAGGCTGTGTTTAGACCTGCAGCACCTGGAGGCTGCTAAAGCGTTTCTGAATGTACGACACAAATGTTTGTCATCTACCACGAATACATTCCAACTTTGCTAGCTTCTGCGTTCTTCGGAGAAACGTCAAATATGATGTAAAAGAAAGTGTCAAGACCAGTCAAGTTAGAGTATCAAATGACGTCAGACGTTTTCATCTCAGCGACTTCCTGCCCGACATTTTAGACCCAGATAAGTTCATACTTGTGGTTACTCCAATGCTTGAGCACGTGATTTTGACACATTTATAATGATATTGGTGTCAAAATCGCGTGTTCAAGCAAGCATGAACTATAAATCTGTGCCTTAGAGTCATATTTATAGTTTGTGCTTGAGGTTGTCTCGATGCTTGAGCATGCCATTTTGACGTAAATGTCATTACAGATGTGTCAAAATCGCGTGCTCAAGTATCGACACAACCTCAAGCACGAACTATAAATATGATCCTAAGAGAGAGTCGTGCACCACATCAACTACCACCTATGGGCGTTTACATATCATCTGATTATCAATTGTCATGTCAAATTGAAAATAACCGCTAGATGTGGATTTGTCAACTCAACGTTTCGCCAGTTTCGAAGTGATCTACGATGGGATGTGGAGATTCCATCCCTTTTTTAGCATGCGTCACAGTTAGCACTCAAGACCTTGAAAGGAGTAGAAACATCGTTTAACTCGATCGTCGCCGAGAGAGCTGGCGCATCAAACTCCAGACCGGTAATCCCAAGGACGTTATTACACGCCATTAATATCCCATTACTCCGCACCTAGCAGGAGCTGCATTTGTAAAAATAAAGAAGGGGCTTATTAGAAGCTTCTCTCAGTCCTAGAAAGAGCAAACAGGACTACAGAGAGAAGAGACTTCTTCAGCAGCAAAAAGTGGGTAGAGGATACTAGAAGATCATGATAACTCAATGTGTTTACCACGTGGTTGTGTCTTCATTCTTTTGTTATGTATGTATCTATACAGTGCGTTTTTTAACTGTTGCTATAGGGAATTGCATGGTAAAAATGATCCCCCTGTTAACTTATGATGTGATGCAGATTTGGTGCTAATTTTTCTTTTAGTAATAAATCACCAATAAGACTACATAATGCATACTGTTTGAACAACCACAATCAGTTTTATTTGACTAATTTTACTCTTCAAACTTGAGGGTAAAGACAGAATAATCTGACAAATCAAAAATGCACAAATGTCATTTTATTCACGTGTTCACAAGTTTTGCCAAATACACAAGTTCTGCCAAATACTCAGTTATTGTGAACAATTGTTTAAAAAAGTCTGTTTTCACAACTAAAGAACGTGTTGAACTTGTAAAAGCATTTATTAAATGTATGTCCAGTAGAGAAATCAGCCAGAAAGCTTTGAAAATGGAAAAGTTCAGGTTGTACAAAATTAAAAAAAAGTGCAGAAACTATTGCCTCGTGATTACTTTCCAAGAATGGAATTCTGTGGATGCTTTGAGATGCAACGGAGCAATAATATTTCAATCGGATGGAGCACCAGCCCATTCTGCTGCCATCGTCAGAGAGTTTTTAAACGAAACATTTTCTGATAGTTGGATTGCATTGACCTGTTCGAAGCCCTGACCTAACACCACTCGATTTTTTCTTATGGGGGAGGGACAGGGGAGAGGAGGGAAGACATAAGTTTACGACCTCATCAGAGGTCAACCAGAAAGTGTAGAGGAACTAAGGGCAAGAATAACTGAAGCTTGTAATTCTATTACAGTGCAAACTTTACAAAGCACTCGAAGAAATTTTCAAGATCGCTTGGGACACTGTCTAGCAGCCGAAGGGAAACACTTTGAACAATTCCTTTAATAATTACTGATAATCTTTGTAAATTTTTGAGCTATTTGTGTTTTAATGATTCTACGTTTTTTTTTTTTCACATATTGAAGAATTACAAGAGCAAATTCGAACAAAAATAAACAATATTTCTCAGGAAACCATAAACAAGGTTCAACAAGAATTTATTCAACGTTTACAAATACAGCAAGGGCCGTGGAAGCCTTCGATTTCATTCGGTTTTATTCCATTAGCCGTGAGGTGTGGAATAGATTGTCATGTGTACATTTTAAATGTGTCAAATGGGCAGACTATCCTCTTCGTACACTTGTAAGAGATCGAAGTCCGTTTCAGCAAAATGCTCCAACTGCGATTGCGACCACACAGCCATCGACTTATATGTATTAAAATATTCCTGTTATGCAAGGCTCCTTCATCAAGCAAGAATCTATGGAACAAAAATCCTAACCCGTGGTTAGGGTTAGGGAACTACTCGGTGATGTAGGTGAACTCTGCGATCTGTGGTTCAATTCTCCGAGGGGATGGTGACATTTTCCTTTGAGAATCGTTGGGAGCTAAGTGATTAACACCGCAGCATTATAAAAGGCGAGATAGTGCTGCAACAAGTCCAATGAACACATTTACACACATAGAGATTACAAGCAAAAGCTTGTAAAGATAACTAACATCCATCTCACATAGGAAATAAACAAACAATCATACTAGTCTAGAAGGTTGTTCGTTCCCGCTTGCCAATGCATTATAGGAGCTACTTTGCAGTTGCAAATTAACAATTAATGTACCAGAAGTTCCCATAATATTTAAAACGGGGTGGATTGACTTGAAACTGATTTGACTGTGTTTAGACCTGATCATAAGCAGTCCAGAGATTTTCAAAAACCCTGGTTAACGACCAGCACCTGGAGGCTGCTAAAGCGTTTCTGAATGTATGACACAAATGTTTGTCATCTACCACGAATACATTCCAACTTTGCTAGCTTCTGCGTTCTTCGGAGAAACGTCAAATGTGATGTAAAAGAAAAGAGTCAAGTTAGAGTATCAAATGACGTCGGACGTTTTCATCTCAGCGACTTCCTGCCCTCCTGTCAAAATTGCGTGTTCAAGCAAGCATGAACTATAAATCTGTGCCTTAGGATCATCATTTACAGTTCGTACTTGAGGTTGTGTCGATGTTTGAGCATGTCATTTTGGCGTAAATGTAAAGTAATTGGAACTTAAATTAAGAGATTTGCTTCAATGCTAGAAGGAAGGATATCATTACTCTCATCGTTGATCAAGAAGGATCTTCAAACTATGATCAATATCGTTCAGATTTAAAAAAATATAATAGTAGAGTAATAAAAATTTGGCCCCCAACGAGGTGGGGCTATACTTCCTTCAACAATTTCTCGCTTAAAGTTTTTGTTTTATAACGTATTTATAATAATAATCACTTAATTGTGTTAAATACTAATTTAACTATTTATTTACTATGTAAATTAAATCTCAGATGAATTTCGTTTCAGATAAAACACGCTTTTACGCGGTAAAGATTTCGTAGCCGCGTTTATGGCTCTAACACAGTGCACATTAATCATTATACTGGTAAAAATTAAAATTTTTAATTGGGTGTCATATCTCCCGACAGGAACGATTTATTTGACTGCAAGACGACACCCCTTTCTTTTAGATGTAAGGCAAGACTAACACCGATTTTAAATTAATATTTTAATAAATTACGACGTGGTTTTCAGTAATGGTGCTACTCGTTTATAATGAAGATGAGTTTTAAATTGTATATCTCGTAAGTACATGCAAGTTATAATTGCTTTGCACTGTTGGATGTAATTTAAATGAGTTAAATTAAAATGATTAACTTACCGCATCGAATATAAAATCCCACCATCCTGGCTTATCCTTAATAATTTATTCGGAACGGTAATTGTGTGAACGTACGAATTTTTTCCGTTGTAAAAATAAGTATCTGGTCGCCATATCCTTTCAAGCATTTTAATCGATAGCGATAGCGATTTAATCCGGTCCCAAAAACGATAATCTTCTATCTTGCCAATATTGTCACAAATAACAGTCCATGGAATATTCCTAAAAATTAGACGCAAGCAAATTGGTATTATCCACTAATTATGGTTTTACCATGTCCTAACTCGGATATCGGACCCATACTTCTTATTAAAATGTTCGTTTGGACTACAGTAGGTTTGCCTGGAAATTCGAAATATAAACTGAAATGCTGTGAGATGGGTCTACACATGTTTTTGTGCGGAGCTTTAAGTTTTTAAAAAGGACAGGTGTTTAAGGTATCTCGCGGAAGGAATTTTCTAAGTATCTGTGTCAGCGTGCATGGTAGACATCAAAGGTCCTGTTTGCAGGACACATTGTTAGCGAAATACCGTATATACCAATAATATGTAAATTAAATGAAACTTTACATTACATGAGCAAGGTACCTCTTCTGAATCGTTTATCATACGAAATAAACTCGTTTATGTATTTATGTATGATATATTTCGCTTTTATAACATCCAAAATAGATATTAGTATTGATTTTCGATATATAAAACGATAAAATATTTGCTTTTACATATTAATAGAAGCTTCACGAGTAATTTTCAAGGACAAGACGAATTTAAGATGACAAACCTCTGCAACGGCAAGTATTGCTTCGTAAAATGAATAAGTGATAATTGAAAAACTGAAATAAATCTGGTGAATCCTCCATCCCCCGAAAGGGAAGTAAGGCACACAAATCTTCCCTTTCAGTTTCATTTTCACATTTAAGAACATGCAAGTTTTGGGGCGGTGAGTTGGAGCCCTATCATGAAGGAGAAATCAAGTCAGGGCAGGCACTCTTCTGTGTACTATTTAGCTGCGATTGTCTTTTTGCTCCATAATATTCTAGTTGATTTGAAAAATACGACTCATCATTTCCCCCCTTAGGGTCATATTTATAGTCCGTGCTTGAGGTTGTGTCGATGCTTGAGTACGCGATTTTGAGAGATTTGTAATGACATTTATGTCAAAATCGTGTGCTCAAGCATCGACACAACCTCAAGCACGGACGACTCTTAGGTCATATTTATAGTCCGTGCTTGAGGTTGTGTCGATGCTTGAGCATGCCATTTTGACACATTTATAATAATATTTACGTCAAAATCGCGTGCTCGAGCATCGACACAACCTCAAGAACGGACTATAAATATGACCCTTATTAGGTCGTCCGTGCCGAGAGGTTGTGTCGATGCTTGAGCACGCGATTTTGACATAAATGTCATTACAAATCTCTCAAAATCGCGTACTCAAGCATCGACACAACCTCAAGCACGGACTATAAATATGACCCTAAGTCTCGTCACCTGTCACGATGTTGTTCACATATCGAGATTGTCCCTTACCAAACATTTTTAGCATCTCCCCGGAAAGTTTCTTCACATGTAAATGATCATGCAGAATCGAACGAATTACCGGTGCGTTTAGGTCCTAAGGTGTCCTCTATCTGCTGGTAGATCAGTCGCCTATGGTCGTTGAGCATTATTGACACGGCACTAATGTTTCCTTCGTAATCGACGTTCGTGGCCTTCCCGCCCTTTCAGCGTCCTTCAGAAATATCCTCTGGAATTCTGTAATCGCAGATTCTGTAATGGTCAACGATAGATTGTTAATAAAATTGTAGACATCAAAAAGAGAATGCCAAAATTGTTAGGTGTGAGGTTTGACTTGAAGAAAAAAGAGCAAGACATCAATGGAACAAAACTTTGTGGTTGTTACCAAACTGAAAAACCTAGCTTTCTACTTTTATCACTAGCATTTGTACTTGGCCTTGAAGAAAAAATTAAAAACACGTTTTCAAGGACACTTTTTATCTTCTAGGTAGTGGTGCACTTGAACATTTTCTATGACGTTCCAGGTCGTTTTAGCCATCATCAACTTTCTTATTGTTTATAAGAGCCACATTGGGTTTTTACACTATTAGAGAAATAGTTTTTTTCTGAATTCAATCAATAGCAGCAATGGCTGGAACTACATATGTACTGAAGCGTTTGTCGCTTTGTCGTCTATAATTATTATATTTCAATTTTTTTAATTTTTTTTTAATCTTTTAAGCTTCAAAACAGAAATGGTAGAAATTTTCTAGAAGCTTAAAGGAAAAAAAATTGTCGAAGTTCTGGAAGTCTGGAACAAAACTTCATACAAAATTGTCCCAACAGGAGGTGACAGGTGCGGTACAAAAGGAAGCAATTAAAATGGAGCCAGTACTACACAATTGAAGCGAGTTACCAACATTCGATGGAGAAATGCCACTAAAGAAATGTTTAATACTAAATGTTTTAATATTTACACTGCGACCTAGAAGGTCTATTGTGTCCCCTGTTTCTTGTTGTGTAGCTGAGGGTTTCTCGGCTTCATAGCTGACTTGTTCACTCATAGCTGTGGGATGGCTTGATCTTACGTAAGTCTCCCTCTTCTATTGCATAGCCTTTGAATTGCATAGTGCTGTGCACTCGGAGGAGACGTGTATGGAGGTTCCATCCTCTTCCTCGCTTCTTCCAATTGCTATCAGAGCCCAGAGCCCAACCTGATGGATTCCTGTCAGTATGCCAAGTTTGTCTTTGCTCATGGTGATGAGTTCATTGAACGGGTCGATAGATGCAGTGATTAGGGGACTGCCCTAACCTTGTGAGAGAAATTCTAAGAGCCGGAGTTTAATTCTCAGAGGGCGGTAGTAACAGCGCAGCATTAGTAAGAGCTGCGCTGGTAGACTTGACAAGCAACGCAGCTTAAGAAGTTAAAACAAAGTTGTGAAACAATTAGAGATGCGTTTTGGCAGTTTTTAATTTGCAATTAAAGAACTCTTACCATAGGTCTACCGAAACTGTGCAGGAGTATGAAGGCGATGTATTTCGTGAGTGAAAGTTTCTTCGTTGGACTTGGGGATACCACAACACACTAATCAGTGAAATTAGCCCGGCCAAAAACACTATCTAAAGCATTGTCATATGTGTTTGAATTCAAAGCAGTCAAGATCGATTCAATTCATTGGAGGATCTTACAGAAGAAAAACAGGCATACTCCTTGTGGAAATTGTTGGTAAGAAATCAAGAAAGACAACTATTGTTTACTCTGAATCGATGATATTTTGGCTACTTCGGTAGGTTGCAAAATGGAATATAACACTGGATCATAAAAGTGGTTTCTGGCAGGTGAACCTTTGAACTTTATTGAGCCTAGCAATTACTTATTTATTAAGGGCATCCACAATTTTATGCACCGATGATGGTAGTCATATTGCATATGCATTGAGTGGCATTGGTCCACTTTCAAAATTTAAGACCCTGTAACTTTCGATAGGAGAAGATATTCATCTTCTTTTTGCACCAGAAGACATGGTGCTAATAGTACTTTCAGCATGCAAAAAATGTCTTTGTCAGTCCACCCCTCCATATTTAACGTTTCTTCGATAAGGGTATAAGAGCATTTTTCGTAATGTAACATTACAATTATCGAAGGAGCGATCACGTCAAATGTAGAGGGATGGACTGACAAAGATAGCACACTGTGGCCGTTCGAAGACTAAGTCGTGTCGAGTGTACGCTGCTAAGTTTATTCTGTAATGTTGATCTTGGTAATTTGTACGTTATTGAAGCTTGTCTTTGAGACATTTGCTCCTCTCTTATTTTTCTTATAGCTTCTTCTAACCTAACATTTGTATAATTGCAATTGTTTCTATTACCGAGTGTTTTTTTGCAGCGTCCCATGTTCTAAACTTACCACCATAGGTTTATTACTCACGAGCAAAAACCAAATTCTTTCAATATTCTAAAGATGCCGTACATAAAGCACTGGAGAGTATTAAACAAGAGGCTGCAAAGCTCATGAGCACTAAACAGGTTCATGAATATACAAAAACACATGCATGGTAAGGATATCAGTGTGTACTTATCAATGTATGATATTTCTGTGCATGAATGCATTTATTGTAAGAATAAATTACCCTCAGAAATTAAAACTTATATTTGCTCGATTTCTAGTGATCAACACAGGTTATAATCCAATATTCACTAGTTGAAAATTTATCTGTTCAAATTGGGAAAATGTAAGCGCTAAGTGCGCGTGAAAAGGTGAAAATCTGTTCGGCGAATATAATACGATTGCAGTAAACACAGATTCGCTTCCAAATTGCTTTCCTTCTACGTGCTAGATAGATCCACTTTGCAT
>CM043018.1:9654154-9781830 GCA_023690525.1 Holotrichia oblita
CAAAATGATTTATGAAGAAACTTGTGAAAAATGCTGTTAACGATTCATTATTTACGCCGCAAAAGAATAATGGTGTTGTCGACAATCAATTTCAATTTCACTACTGTCAATTTCACATTGTGATATTTGAAAATATAATTTATATAAGGTATGATATTTTGTGATGATAAACCTAACCTCACTTCCAACCAACTTTATCCGTCAGCGGATAGACTGTAAGCGGACACAAATAACGTGCAGCGATTGGTCAATGGATGAATGCAAAGGTACAAACGGATAACTATGAACTAGCTTTTAGTCTGTAGCAAAAATTGACATAATTTGAATACCAACTGTAAAATGTAGATTCAAAATGTATCTATATAGATAGGAACGTTACGATTTGCACTACATCTATCACTGATATATGTTGTAAATAATAATATAAGGCAAAATAAAAAACTTTATTACGTTACTTATTACATTGGCTAATAAAAATACAAGAAAATGTATGCAATTTAGTACAAGAGAATGAAGTATACTAGGAACTCAATTACTCTGGAAATGTGAGAAATAATGAATCGTTTTCTTATGTAAAAAATACAAGTGATCATCATCAATGATTATTACACATTTATAATAATATGTACAAGCAATTTTCATCAAATACATGCTTATATACACAGACAAGTTTTTTTTTTTGTTTTCTTCAGCTATTCAAGTTTATTATGTATCCTATAAATTTCAACAGTAATAAGATCAACAAGAATTTATTTAAATCTTATAATACATTTAAACAACATCATTCATTAATGTTTTCTTTTTTTTGTTGAGGTAATCAGATATCTTCATTTTATATAAAATTAATTAAGAAAAAATAATGTTAAAAGTGAAATAGAAAAATGTACAAAAATAATTACCTAACTTAATAATTCTAGCGTCGTAAAATATAAAATAAATTAAGTTAAAAATTCAACTATACACAAGAACATTAAAATAAATCTATCTATTTAAAATTACTATTTAAATTAAAGCGAATATAAGCAAGAACTTCTGTCTGTTTTATTTATATTACTTGTTGTGGAAATTAATGTAATGCTAGGTATTCTGCTAGGTTATTATTATTATTATTAGTAATTTCACCTGGAAAAATACCTGTAAAACAATAATAGAAAGGAAACATATAATTACACAACTAACTTAAATCTACTGAAGTAGTACTCTTGAACTAAAGGCGTTTAGATATAGCTTAATGTCTTAAATATTGAATTGTATTTTGATATAAAAATATTTTGAACACTTTAATACTTCTCAACTAATGTCTATAATATACATAAGCGTATTTCAAAAATTATTTTTCCTTATTCACCTAAGAAGTCTAAAAAAACCAGTACTACCAAAACTAAAAAAAAAAAAAAAAACTGGCTATATATATATGTATGTATATGTTGGATAGTATTTACAAAACAAGAAAATTATATATACAGAGGGTTTTATAAATATAAATTTTTAATTCCTTATACCTTTTTTATTACAATCTTTTTTAAATTTCTTTTCAGTGTTTTGCAAAGAAGACTTGGGAATTTAAAATGGAACAGTACACAATTGAACAACGTGCCCAAATCGTTGAAGTTTATTTCTCAAATCAACAGTCCATTGTTTTGACTCAGCGTGCAGATCGTCGTCTTAGAGTCAACAATATACCGTTTGGTTGCAAATTTTCGACCTAATTGCTTCTACGTCAAGTAATCAACCAAGGGATCCCAAAAAACTTCTATGGAGAACTGTAAGCTCAGATGGAAGTGCAAGAAATACTCCTACGTGGCAAGGTGCTGTTCCTCCATCGGAACAAATAAAAATACCTGTCGATTATTTTCGATCTTTCTTTGATAACGTACTTCTAAGCAATGTAGTGGAACAGAGCAATTTGTTTTCAATTCAGCAAAATCCAAATAAATCACTTGCTTTGAAAATATCTGAATTGGAACAATTCATCGGGACGGTCATTTATATGTCAATTTTTGGACTTCTAAGATCTCGTATGTTTTGGCCAACAGAAAGCAGAATTGCTCACGTTGCAGATATAGTAAGTAGAGATAGATGGGAAGAAATAAAGAAAAACTTACACCTAAATGACAATGTGAATGCCCTAGAACCAGGTACTCCCGACCGAGATAAATTATATAAAATTAGACCTTTGATTGATCACCTGCTATTACAGTTTTTGGAGCTCCCACAAGAACAGATGATCAGTATCGATGAACAAATGGTACCATTCGAACGCGTCCCTTGCTACTCCTAAAGACTGTGCGTCTTTAGGAGTAGCAAAAAAAAATGCAAATGGATTTGCTGACGTTCAGAACCAAAATTGCAGTCACTGTGTAACGAAGGAAAGGACATAGGTAATCGCAAAAGAGGAAGACCTTCATCTGGTTCTGTGCAGCACGAATTTGAAAAAATGAAGAAAAGAGGACTTAAGTCAACAATTCCACCCACCTGATGGGTTTGCCCATTGGCCGGTGATAATGAAGTCTAGGCAGAGATGCAAGAAACCCAATTGCAAAGGACACACCAATGTTCTCTGTGAAAAATGTCAAGTAAATTTGTGTTCGAACAATCATTCCAATTGTTTCAAAGAGTTCCATGTATAATTGTTGATGTATATTTGCATTTAAAATTTTAATATACGATTCACTCTAATGTCTACAATAGCGAATTCGCGACTTACCTCTTAACACCCTCAAAGTATGCAAATTTTTAATTTGTTGCTATTAAGCCCGTATATTTGTCCGTCTAGTGATAAATTAGAATGTCAAATATTATAATGAATTCCCCCTTCGGTAATTTTGGGCCACCTTCCCCCTATACATCTTTTCCCATGAAATCAAACTGCTTATCTTGGATTATGTTGTTGAGAAGCTGCTTTTAAAGTCTACTGATTAGGATTTTCGACAAATTAGAGATAATAGACGACTATAAAGTGGTTACAATACTGGTGCATTTTCAGGAAGTAGTCAAAGTCTAAAACGGCATTCATTAGGTAGCCTCGTGAGACTACTATTGGAAAAATCAGCTGCGATCGTGACCTTTATGGATTCACGAGTCTCCATATCAAAAGTAAGCAGTTTCTCCTCTTTCAGACTTAAGGGATTATCCATCATATAGGGGCACCGATAGGGAGACCCTGCTGCGAAGTTCAGAGGTCATTTCCGGACCAAGGGTTCCCTCGTATCTGTTTTTAGAATCAGTTTTGACTTGGTTTTGAAAACAGCTTACCAGGAGGCCTCTACACAACATGCTCGTTGGTGACTAATGAGTTATCGCGTGGCCGTACATAGTACCCGGCTCATACAGCGTGTCCACGCCGAGTGGTTGGTCCAGCAGTCACTTTCTTGGGTATTCTGCAGAAAGAATCTGTTTTAAACTCACAATGAAATGGTGTGGTACAAAATCGTTTCATTAGATCTCTGTAGTGCAAGATTTTTATTTATTTATTAGCTTGAAGGGGCATATAGAAGTCAGAACCTGGAAAATCATTGGGTAATACGAGTCATATGTCAAGCGACACAAGAGTTTACTCGAACTTCAAATTTGTGATAACTAAAGGGAGTTTAGATGCAATTTATGGAAGTTGTGGATTTTAAAAACAACTAAAAAGGCCGGGACGTTGTTCAACGGAGAGAAATTGCTTCATTGAATTTCACAAAAAGCAGTCGCCATATTTTTATGTTTTGTATGTGGTGCTTCTGACTAACTAATCAATTGTATGTTATTCTGCAGTTTCCGGTTGCGTTTAATTAATTAATTTTAAAAATTGTTATCCGATTAATGCGTTTATATTCATAAAACACCGGTGTACGTATAATACCTACCATAAGTTCTGCATACTACAACAAGTAATATAAATACTGTACAATATAATTATTAACTTAAAATTATTCATTTTGCTAGTCGTTACTAGTGGACGGGATATCTATTGTGTGGCTTTCATTACCGAATTTCAACCTTAAACGTTTCATCGGCGGATTCGGTAACGCAATCATCTTGTATTTAAGTCTACGGTCCCTTTTACGATCTTTCGATTTATGCCGCTTCTTCCGATGAGAATAAGGACTTACACACTGACTGTCCACACCTTCCACTCTAAGAACTTCGTATTCAGGTTCGAAACTATCCTCACTTAAACTGTTACCAGATTCGATAACCTCATCTAATACAGGACTGCGTTTCATACGTAACGTCAACTTTAAACGGCCACACTTCTCCGGCGTCTTCTCCATATTATGACTATTGTGATGGTGGGGTTCCTGCAGCCTCTCCGGTGATGCATCGGTTGGTTTGGTGTTATCCTCAAAGTTAATATTTTCTATGGCAGTGTCATTTTCTTCAGACTTGATTCTCGTTTCATCATCGTTTATTACGCATTGGATCGTGTTAATACTTTCGTTTAGATCACTGTTGGTTTGTTCTAGTATCACATTATCGATATTGTTATGTTCACTGCTTTTTAAATTACGAAACTGTATCAGATGTTCTGGTTTACTCGTTTCGTCATCGTTAAATTCGTACACGTCCTTTATTATCTCCGTCTCATCACATTTTACGTCCATGTTCTCCTCGGAATTGGCAGTACTATCGCTGCGACCCAACAGACGGATCGAGGACCTCGTTATCCGCGATTGCCGCGATGCTTTCGTTGATGGTTTTTGATGTTTCGATAGGTCTTTTACGATAGCGTTATTATCACTACTTACGAAATGGTCGCCGTTTTGGTTGTAATCTATTTGCGTGTCCGTGGGTGATGATGTCGGATCGTCTAATTGTTTCGGTTTTATCACGTTGGAATTTTCTTGAATGGTCTCGTTGAGGCGTTTATGACTTCTCAACGTTATACCCGATGAATTGCACTCTAGAAATAGAAATTATGTTAAACTTTTTAAATTATTTAATGAGTATAGAGTGAAACATTCAATTATTAGCACTGTGGTGGTAAAGTAAAAATATAAGATCTAAGAATGCTTTGCAAATGTCAATACAACGAACTGTCAAAGTTGACAAGTCAGTTTAAAAATGGAATTTAATTTGATTTTCGTGTTAGACGGTGATGCACCATCACATCTGTCGACAATTTCTTGCTGGTATGGAGAATTCAAACGCGGAGGGATTAATCTTAGCGACGATGCAGGAGCGGTTGTCACTCACGAAAACGTTGAGGCTGTGCGCAAGCTTATCGAACAAGCATCAACTTGTGACATACCAGGAAATTTAGGTGTCATCGGGCTTTTCAAAGATCTTTGCAAAAACGTCTAGACCGCTTCAACGTAGGAAAACGTTTACAATACCTGAGCGATGATGAAGCTTGGATTTGTTTATACGAGCCAGAAAATAAATGCCAGTCATGCAACAATAATTCCTTTACAAACAATACAAAAATGAAACAAAAGTAAAAAATAAAAATACCCAAAATATATACAACTTACTCTAACTCGACGTTACTCCACTAATGTAAGTGGCTTCTTCAGGAGCAAAACTATGTCAGGGGCGTCAGAAGCTCATAGTAACGTGTCAACCACGTTAGAGATGAAAGCTTCTGACAGGGGCAAAAATTGGGCGAAGAGAGCTAAAATACCACGGTAACTCGACGTGTTAACCACGCTAGAGGCGAAAACCGTCTGATAAGGAAAAGGTGTACGTACCAAATGAACATAAAATTGTGGAAGGAAACGAATCAGTGAGTATTGGTTGATGCAGTGGACAGGACAGGTTTCCAAATACTGGAAGGTGGGTAACCAACATCACGATTAAGATTCTGGGGTTGTCTCTGGATCTCGATAGTTTCCTTTACCTTTTGTGGGAAATAACAGTGAGACCCGTGTCGATAAGATCCGCGAAGTTGGCACCCCAAGGTGGTCAAAAATGCTAGAAAGGATTGACCATCAGCGATTTCGATTGACCACATTTTGTTTAGGCTACAGCCTTTATACCCATATTTTGGAGTCTAATGGCGAAAATGCTAAAATTAGCTAACATAGACATTTTGTTCATCGAATACGATTGACCATCGTTTGATCATGTTTGACCATCTTCCACATTTTCAAAATATATCAAAAAAATTTTTGTTTTCGAATTTTTGTTTTACTACAAACATTTTGAGGGGTGATCGAACGCTGACATTGATAGGACTGATTGTCTCGTGCTTCTCCACCACACAAACTCGGAAATGATCGTTGGATCACTCTCCGGTTAAATTTCATCCGATCTGGAAGTTAATACATCGGACAAAAATTAACCTGTGGGTGGTCTAACGGTGATTTTCAATTTTTTGTAATCTAGAGAAACGAGACAATAAGTCGTACCAGTTTCAACGTTCGACCATCTCTCAAAGTTTGTGAAAAGTGCGATGAACTTGGAAACTCTTATATTTAACTTCGAGATCGTATAAGATTTAGCTGGAAGGTGGTCAAACGATGATTTCCGATTTTTTGTGGTCTAGATACGCGTGACAAGAAGTCTATCATTTTCAGCGTTTGACCACCTCTCAAAGTTTGCGAAAATTGCGATGAACTTTGAAAAATGTTTTATGTCACTTTGAGATCGGATAAAAATTATCCGGTGGGTGGTTGAACGATGATCATCAATTTTTTGTTAACTAGAGACATGTGACAATAAGTCATATCAGTTTCAGCGTTTGACCACCTCTCAAAGTTTGCGAAAATTGCGATGAACTTTGGAAACTCTGTTTTATGTAATTTTGACATCGGATAAAATTTAACCGGAGGGTGGTCAAACGATAATTTTCAATTTTGTGTGGTTTAGAGACACCATACAATAAGTTCTATTATTTTCAGCGTTTGACCATTTCTCAAAATTTGTGAAAAATGCGATGCAAGAGGTTGTGACATTTTCTAGGTTTGATGTCACTGGAGATATGAACTTGTTTTTTTAATTTTTTTCGACTATTGTGAAGTTTGCAAAAGAATTACTTGGTGGTTAATCATGGTCAAACGTTGGTTAATCCTATCTTGCAACAAAATTTTAATGTTTGTAGTCGAAAATTTTTTTTTTTTTTAATTTTGAAAGTGTGAAATGAACAAAATATCTATGTTGGCTAATTTTCGCCATTAGACCCCAAAATATATATATTTTTGACCACTTTGTGGGGCCAACTTCGCGAACCTGTGTCCATAGTATTCGGCTGAAGCTGAGTGTGCTGAAGAACGTGATCGAACACAGTGTTCTTTGGTTCTAGTTTCGCCCGACACTTGTACACTGAATCACACTTACAAGAAATTTTGTAAATGCCTTTATGGAAGAGAGCATGGTAAGTGTCTTTGGGAACAATTTGCGGTCAAAATCCGAAAGCCCTCATAACAGAAATTCGAACCGTGGAAGCCTTCGATATAATTTAATTCCTTTACAAACTCAAAGAACTATTACTGCCTAACTAAGTGGTATACAACCATTCGTTTGTCGTAAATTATCACTGACTTGAGAAAAATCAACTCCAAACGATGAATCATCCTCCACACACAGTGCGCAAGATAATTTAACATTTTTAAGGCAACAAAATGTCGAATAGTCCTAACGACGTCTTTACATTTCCAAAAACCAAGGCCAGACCACGTGGTCAAAGGTCCCATTCATCAGCAGCAATCTATACATTCAGAAACACAATTTTGACTGTACTAACAAATAAGTGGAACAAATGTTTCCAGAATTGGTTTGAGCGCATTCATCTATGTGGAGAATACTTCGAAAAACAGTAAAATGTTTAAAAGGTAGCTATCATTTATTCTAGCTCAATATGTAAGACTTAAAAGATAGCGTTGGCCTCTTAAAGTGCTAATACTTTGAGTGTTTCACTCCAGGTAATTTAGTTAATTACCTAACGCAGTGGAAATATCTTTTCCACCTTCGTGGCTATCATTGAACTTTCTAACATCGTGCGTGGCATCCGAGACAGGATCGTGATCGCTATAACTCGTACTACTACTAGCGTTACTTTGCAGATCGTCCAGTAAATTCGACCTAGAGATAGTATGATTCGCACTCTCCATCAATTCCTGATTCGCCTGCCGCGCGTTCCGCCTCTGCAACCGCGACGCCCTAGATAACTTAGCACTACTAGCGTTATTATTATTATTATTGTTATTATTAAGATTATTATGTATACCGTTGATCACAGACTTTTTGTCATTCTTTTTTTTTATCGCGTAAATTATGAGACTCGGGCGAATTGTCCGTCGCACTTAAACTACCCGAACTATTCGAATTGCGATCCTTCTTCTGGAATTCCCCGATATCGGAGAACTTACAGCCCTGCGCGATGAGCAATTCCGCGTCGTACTTCGTCAGACCCTTCTGTCGTAATTCCTTTATGCTAAGCGGCGCAACGATCTTCTCGTTATTCTGCATGTGATCGTTGCAATTATCTAAAACGCCTTTACTACTCTGAGATTTCTGTTTAGTCCTGTTGATTCGATTGTCCGTTTCGCGTAACCTATAGCCGTTCTCCTCTTTTTTCTCGCACTCTTTCGCGAACGCCCCCGTACCGCGTCTCTCGCACGTCTCGCACTCACAATAACAGTTCTTATCGCCGAAGAAATCCTCGCCGTAGAAGCAGGTTATCTCTTCGCCCTCTTCGATGTCGCGTAAGACTTTGACGCATGCTGTGTCTCGGCCGGTAGCGACGAATTTGCAACTCGCCCTGCAATCGTGGTTTATATAGGCGGCGGGGCCTAACCATAATTGCGCGCAATTCTTCCTACAACTATACATCACAGAAAAGTCATTTTTGCCGGGGTGGAGAAGCATTTTCTCCTCTTCTTCGGTCAGTTCGGCTATACATCCTACCAAGCATTCGATCTTCTCGTTTTTGTACCATTTACGTGTAGCGGAGATTTTTGCACCTTTCTGTCCCTCTAATGAGTAACGGTAGCAAGGTTTTATCACGAATCCTGAATCTTTATCGAAAACCCTGAGATACCTGTATATCTGTAAATAGAAATATCAAATTACTCAAACTCAATAACGTATTATTAGAAAAACATTAAGAATACAATACAGATAACGTTTAATTAATTAATTCGCGGCACGTGTTTCGTATGTTATTGTACGAGTCCAAAGTCCTTGCATTGTTTTCTTTTTTTGCGGCGAATGCTGCTGCAGCGGCTTCCTAAGTTGTATTGCTTGTCAATAGTAAATACAGTTGACTCTCGATAGTCCAACAGTTATGGGACCGGGGCGGTGTCGGATTACCGAAAACGTTGAAGTACCAAAGGTTAGCTTTATTTCACTGAATTTAACCGTATAAAACAAGAATGTATTCTTCGACTAGTGAGGGTATAAAATACATAATCAATTTAGGCGTTATTTTCTACTAATTTATTGTATCTAAAAAATACAAAACACGAATGATTCAGCTTCTACATATAATGTAGGTCTACCTTCTAAAGAATTACCTACGGTGTACAAATTTACGATTAAAAAAAATCTGTGATAGTTGTTTATTTCCTTTAACAGTCTGTCATAGCTTTTTCTTGAATATCTTTCAATATTAGAACGTTGTTGAAGTCAAGTTCACGCTCCTCGCATCAGTGTTTGCAGCCAACATAGTTTCGTCACTATTGATAGTGTATTTTGCCACCGCGGTCTCCTCAATCGTGTTGTCTTCAACAAGTCAAGGTTGTCGTCTAAGACCCATCGTCTCAGGTCTTCCGAAGATTCTTGTGGAACGTTCATATCATCGCAAAGTGTAAGCGCATCCTCTACGACATACTCGTTATCTTCAGATTGGTTATTTCCGTATCTTTCTTTGGGAGGAGTGGGTTTTCTGGCAAAATATTTTTCCGGGATTTTATTAAAGTTAAAGGCTTGACTTGGAGCCATGCAAATGCTGCATTGAGAATGGCATCCAATGGAATTTACTTAAAATTGCTGTGATGTTTGCGTCAGGTTGGCTGACGATATCCATCAGTAGGCGCTTCTTATAATGTGCCTTTAATGTCTTAATCACATTCTGATCCATGGGCTGAATCAGAGCAGTTGTATTTTTTGGCAAATACAAAACTTCTATGCAACCATCGGCTGTCTGAACTCTCAATTCCTCCATGTTCGGATGTCCGGGAGCATTATTCAACATTAAAAGGTCCTTTAACGGCAGATTTTTACACTTCAAGTGTTGTTTTACCTCTGGAACAAAATGGTTGGAAAACCAATCAAGGAAAACTTTAGTTACCCATGCTCGGCTTTGACTCATATAAATCACTGGAAGAGATTCACTGATTCCACTTTTGCTCGCCATCACACAACTCTTAACAAAACAGTAAAATATTAAAGGTAAACAGATATATGATCGAGCAAAGTCATTAACACGTACCTATCGCTACTGAATGCTACTGAACACACCAAGCAATTATCGAAACTGCTGGATCGGGGAAAGACAGGTTGCATTTGTATGTCTAAACCGATACGAGGGATCGTCGGACTACCGAGCATGTCGGACTATCGAGATTCAACTGTTAATTACATATATCCCAACAGTACAGAAAAGCCCACATTCTGCCAAAATAGAGAAATATCAAACCAACCAGCGACTGAATCTGACCATTCTTAAATTTGACGAAACGAGAAGCATTTGTTCTTCTTAAAAATGTCCTTTTTTCATTTTTTGACCGTATTTTTATTTTTTATTTTTAAAATACTAAAAGTTGTTTTTTCTTTTGACTTGCCGAACATAAATTTGCTAAATCGAATTGTTTTTCTCTAACGAGTATCGCAAATTATCTACTTTTACATCACTAATTAGATAAAAAAAGATGCACACATTGTTATTTTAGGTAAATACGGTAAAATATTGAATAAAAGGTCATCTTGGCATAGTTTTCCCAGTCACATTAAAAGATATTTCATAGTTTATAAACTAATTAATAAAGTATATTATATATCCCTTATTATTTATATTTAAATTTCCCACGCATCGAAATAGTTACATGAAAAATTAAAGATGGCGCTATAATAATAATGTAAGTAACACAGTTACCTACATTCTTGTTTATGTTTAATACATTCATTCATCCACCAAAAGAGGGCGACATATTTGACATTTGAACTTGATAACAATAAGATTTAGAGGTTATGTTTATTAATTTCGATTTCGATATTAATTCATCAATTATTGCAATGCTCTTAAAAGGAATATGTTCGTTTTACATAAATAAATAAATTAATTAATTCTAAACCTCCCCATATTTATACAAAACAAAAAGTTTTAAATTATGTAAAAGATATAACAGGTGTTTTTTTAAATAAGCGAGAATCAATACTCACATGTTCTTCCACCCTTTTTTGTTGATTCTTGCCCTTAGGTCGGGGCATCCAATCACCTTTTGAGATTCTACTGTACGCCTTCTCGTAATTCTGCGTCCGAATAAAATCACTAACGATACTCTTAAGTTCTGCATTGTTGATCTTCTGCGGTTGATACCGTACATTCATTTTATGCGTTACAAAACCAAGATAAGGATCGAGTACCAAAGATGTAGCCAGGTCATCGTTTTCAGATAGTTCCCTGGGATTCATACCCGCGGGCTGCATTTTGTTGAGATATGGTCGCGGTAATACATCAACAACCATTCTGATTACTAAAAAAGATTGAGGGGGCTATGAAAATATGTACGAATACATAAGATTTTTGTTTGATTTATATATTACAAACTGATCTTAGGGGAATTGAATACTTGCAGTAAAATCGTTGTTTTTAATTTGTTGAGGCTGGACACAAATTATTATTTATTGGCAAGTATAATTCGATATAATACAATCGTTAATTTGTAAAGCGAATCTTGGAACAAATCGCTACATAACCTCTTAATCATAAAATAGTTGACGATTTTCCCAAAATTTCCTGAAAAACTTATTTTCCATCGTCATGTAATGTTACGTTTTACATAAATAATCTAACTTTCATAACGCGGAAAATGGAAGATTTATTTAACGCGAATAAATGTAAACAAACATGAGGTTATAGCATTAATGGGTGTTGTTCAAGGTCAACGAACAGGCTGACAACAAAGAAATTACAAGTTTTTTTAATACCTATGTATTAGACACTCCCACAGTATTTACTGTCAAGATGGAAATGACCGATTTATCGCACACACTAATACACAAACAGCAACAAAAATGATTATTTAAGACGACAATATAGGTCGCAATACCAAATACTTAAACAGCAATAACCCATTTTTAAGCCGGAATATCAATGGCGTACGAACCCGTAGCCATTCGATCGTACACGTCAAACGTTAAATTTATCACTAAATTGAATTACGTTTGTGCGAACTCAGTTATTAAAACAATCCCTGCACTTAAATAAACGTATTAATTACCACTTTTCGGTATATGATGGCCCAGGAATCCCACATTATACAAAAACTTTTCTACAAGTCCTAGAACTCAGAGACGCTTGAAATCAATCATGGCAGTTCGTTCCTCTCATAATTATTTATTTACATATATTTTTTGCCAGCCATTGTCGGATTGAGAGTTGCGGCTATTTTTAATCATATTATCGTAATTTACTTATCCGCATACACTGCATAGTTTTTAAATATTTTGTTCTATCTACTTCGAGTAACTCCTATTCAAAGTACAAGGAAAAATGATCTTAGCCCAGATTTAAACCAATTTGAATGCGCGAGAATGATATCTCGATTCAGTTTATGAAATGTATAATTTTAGTTGAAATAAATTAATGGGATCCAAGTTTTAGGTAATTTTAAACAAAAATTGCCAAAAATATAAATTGCGTATAAATTAAAATATTTTTAGGAAATTATGATTAACGAGTATGTCGATAGATGTCGACACTAACTACATTCAGGGATGCTCTCGTATAATAATTAATTTTGTGTTTTTTTTTTTGCTTTTAATCGGTTATTCTAAATTAATTCCATGTAAAAATTTCTTATAGATTGGATAAAAACGTATAACAAAGGTTGCCACATTCAGAATAATGAAAAAGTTATTTTGAATGTCTTTATTGTCAATAAAGGAGTATTTTGTAATATACAGGGCGAACAAAGTCAAGTGAAGGGTGAATCATCTAAAATGTTCAGTTGGGAACACTGAGTAATTGGCAGCAATCATACCGCGAACTATCTTGCATATAAATTGTATTGACAGATTGTATAAAGGTTATGTAACTTGGGACTACGTCAGTAATCTACAAATATGCCGGAAAGCCGATGAAAACAGCAGGTAAATAGCAGTGTATAGACGGTAATAGATGCAATAGAGAAGTAACAACAAAATGACAGCAAAATAGCGAAAACAACCAAATTACAGAAAGCACATATTTGTTCAGTGTAGCTAACTGTAGAATGTAAAAAATCAAGCGAACCAGGGTATTTTACGCTACTTTTATAGTGTGTGTATAGTAGAAATAATAAAACTCGAGATTGTGGTTCATATTTATTTGGTTACAATTTAATACAGAAATATATTTACATACATTTAGATATGTAGCGGTATAAATAGGATTTTTGTGGAATTAATGACTTTGAAATGACGTAACGATATTGATAATGACATATTTCTGAAAATTGAAAGAGATAAGCAGCCCCGCGTAATAAAGACGTTTATTTTTCGCTTATTTTCTGATGTCTCTCGTAAAACGTCAATTCCTTCCATAAATGTCAATATGATATAATCAGGGGAATAATTATATCAAGGGAGTCACAACATTTTTATCCTATTTAGGTAGGTTATAAGAGAGTGAGATAGACATACAAGTCACGTCTGAGCTTGGAGGATTGACATTTATCTCCGAAGTGTCATTCATATTATATGTCAAACTGACAAATTGAAAATGTTAGATTTTTGAGGTTAGTTATTTTTCGGCATTTTTTCATTTTACAAACAGGAAGCGCTTCAAAATAAATTGTATTTTATAACAAATCATTGTTATTTAGACATTTCAACAACCATAACTTATTATATTATAAATTATTTGTACAGTCGAAGTTTTGGATCTTGTCCGTTACGTCAGGGGTTGGGGTCTTTCAAATTGGCGCCTTACTATTGTTGCACACCCTCTTATCTTGACCGGTAAGTAAGCGCGAACAGTCGGTAAGTAGCAGCAACTACTACATCAACAGTCATTTGTTGACAATTTCCGAAGAGAGAAGAATACTTCCACATGCTCCCACGTTTCTTTGGTGTAATTTGTGATCAACATAAGTTCAGCTTATATTTTTAAAGTTTATAAAATGAAATAAAAACAATCCGAAAATACATAAAACTTAAAAACAACGCAAAACAAGAAATTAGTAAAATGTTGATCACAAATGTACACCAAAGAAGCGTGGGAGCATGTAGAAGTACTCTTCTCTCTTCGGAAATTGTCAACAAATGCCTGTTGGTGTAGTAGTTGCTCCTACTTACCGACTGTTCGCGTTTACTTACCGGTCAATATAAGAGGGTGTGCAACAATAGTAAATGGCGCCAATTTGAGAGTCCCCAATCCCTGCGTTACGTCATGAGTAATGTCAGTATGAATCAAATCGTTGACAAATAATTGTAAATTGTGGCGGCATCTATGTTCAATCAGGAAAACTAACATTTACTAATAAATCCACGGATAAGGTTTATTTGTCCGTGTTCAGTTAGCACCACGTTAGCACATTGGTAAGTTACCGGTGGTTACCGGTAGGTACCGGTTAGTGAAATAGCATGCTGAATGCCTTCGGTTACTTACTGGTTAGTTCCACCGATTGCCATTTTCTCACTGCATTTAAAATACCGGTGAGTACTTACCGGTTTCTTAACCTACTCGACTGTACATGCACAAATTACATGTGTTTTGGTCATTACAAATTGACGTCAGTTTCTGGTGCTTCAGATGTCTTTCATAACTTCATGTCTGTTTTAGTGATTCTTGGTCCTTCCTCGTTGTTTTCCGCACTGCACTGAAACTTGCTCCTCTTTGCCGAGTATGTGGGTTTATATTTTATTTATTCGATACTTTTAAAAAAGTTCTAACTTCATTCGTATCATACAAAAATAGAATTTAAAGAATATGTATTACACAAAAATCCCATTATACTTTACTTTACAGTACATATAACGATATAAAGCAAAATAATTACTATTTTATCATTATCCCATTTGCTCGACAAGAAAAAGCGATTAAATAAACTATATCCGATTCTCAATGACTTAACGAATGAAGAGGGTTTTCCCCCCATTCAAAATCTTCTTGATATGTAACGTAAAAGAGCCAGTAGCACAAATTTAAAAGTCCGAACGACATCGGGAACAAAATCCTCGCCATCCTATCGATAGTCGAAACGCTGTTAACATGTCTGACACCATGCTCGTTTAAACCTATTACAAAATTTGATCGATTAATCTATGATCTAATATTTATTTACTAGTTTAAATAATACAAACCGTGATTCCCAGCAGCCTCTCGTTGTCTCTGACGTCGAAATTTATCATCGCCTTGTAAACAATAAAGGAATTGTCGCCATTTTGGAAGTTTATTCTCAGTTTGAGTTGTCTTCTCTATCGTTAATTTTACAGGAGAATGTTGGGTTTGAATGATTTCCGTGCCTAGAGTTACTTTCCGATTATCGTAATGCAATGAAGGATCCTAAATAATTACAATAAGATTTTTAATTTTATTTTTATAATTCTTTATATTTACATTAAATTTTGGGCAAACTAACGAATTCTTTCTCCTGGTAACAGTGGAGAGATAATTATTCTCCAACATCATACTATTACTAACTTCCACGAATATCTCCTCCGTTTCCTCCACATCTTCCCATTCTTCCTCATCTATAGGTAACTCGCCGCTTCCCACTTTGGTGAAGTAATGCACGCCGGCGAACTCCAGTAAAGTTGCTATACAATAAAAAAAGCTCATAAGCAAAAACCAATCCAAAGCAGTCGCGTATCGAACTTTAGGTAAATCGGTTCGCGAATCTAAACTTATCGTCGATAAAGTTAGCACGGTTGTTATGCCAAGACCGACTCTATCGCTGGTTGCTTCTCTATGAATCCAAAAGGAAACCCAAGATAGTACGACGATCAATATGCAGGGGACGTATACTTGTATGAGGAAGTAACCCGTGTGCCTTTGTAGATTGAAGGAGACTTGCAGTACGGAGAAATCACCTGGAACAAACGGATTAATGATTCATGCAAATCAAATCTGCGAAATTGTGTGCAAAAGTATGTACCTTCGCGTCTGGTGAAAGTAAAATTGCGATAGGGGAAACTCATGAGGTCGAATTGGGAAAGTGTCATCCCTGGTACAAAATTCACGCTTTGTTCGTTTTGCCATTGATAAATCAGTTCCCGAGATGTGTATGCATCTATATAAAAGAGAATAGTAGATTTATATATAAGTTGGTTTTGGGGAGTTGACTTACAACTTCCTAATATGAGTGGACATGATTGGCGATCCATCGGAAACGATCTAAGTTCCATTGGACATTTTGCTTTGATGGTGAGGCTAAAACAGGTTAAGTTTGTTTGAAATGGAAATATGATAGATAAATGCTATCAAATCAGTTAATGTACCAGAAGTTTACGGAAATAAGTTCCCATAATATTTAAAACGGGGTGGATTGAGTTGAAGCTGATTTGACTGTGTTTAGACCTGCAGGCTGTGTTTAGACCTGCAGCACCTGGAGGCTGCTAAAGCGTTTCTAAATGTACGACACAAATGTTTGTCATCTACCACGAATACATTCCAACTTTGCTAGCTTCTGCGTTCTTCGGAGAAACGTCAAATATGATGTAAAAGAAAGTGTCAAGACCAGTCAAGTTAGAGTATCAAATGACGTCAGACGTTTTCATCTCAGCGACTTCCTGCCCGACATTTTACACCCAGATAAGTTCATACTTGTGGTTACTCCAATGCTTGAGCACGTGATTTTGACACATTTATAATGATATTGGTGTCAAAATCGCGTGTTCAAGCAAGCATGAACTATAAATCTGTGCCTTAGAGTCATATTTATAGTTTGTGCTTGAGGTTGTCTCGATGCTTGAGCATGCCATTTTGACGTAAATGTCATTACAGATGTGTCAAAATCGCGTGCTCAAGTATCGACACAACCTCAAGCACGAACTATAAATATGATCCTAAGAGAGAGTCGTGCACCACATCAACTACCACCTATGGGCGTTTACATATCATCTGATTATCAATTGTCATGTCAAATTGAAAATAACCGCTAGATGTGGATTTGTCAACTCAACGTTTCGCCAGTTTCGAAGTGATCTACGATGGGATGTGGAGATTCCATCCCTTTTTTAGCATGCGTCACAGTTAGCACTCAAGACCTTGAAAGGAGTAGAAACATCGTTTAACTCGATCGTCGCCGAGAGAGCTGGCGCATCAAACTCCAGACCGGTAATCCCAAGGACGTTATTACACGCCATTAATATCCCATTACTCCGCACCTAGCAGGAGCTGCATTTGTAAAAATAAAGAAGGGGCTTATTAGAAGCTTCTCTCAGTCCTAGAAAGAGCAAACAGGACTACAGAGAGAAGAGACTTCTTCAGCAGCAAAAAGTGGGTAGAGGATACTAGAAGATCATGATAACTCAATGTGTTTACCACGTGGTTGTGTCTTCATTCTTTTGTTATGTATGTATCTATACAGTGCGTTTTTTAACTGTTGCTATAGGGAATTGCATGGTAAAAATGATCCCCCTGTTAACTTATGATGTGATGCAGATTTGGTGCTAATTTTTCTTTTAGTAATAAATCACCAATAAGACTACATAATGCATACTGTTTGAACAACCACAATCAGTTTTATTTGACTAATTTTACTCTTCAAACTTGAGGGTAAAGACAGAATAATCTGACAAATCAAAAATGCACAAATGTCATTTTATTCACGTGTTCACAAGTTTTGCCAAATACACAAGTTCTGCCAAATACTCAGTTATTGTGAACAATTGTTTAAAAAGTCACAACTAAAGAACGTTTATTCACGTTATTGTGAAATACAATTGTTTTATTGTGAACAATTGTTTAAAAAAGTCTGTTTTCACAACTAAAGAACGTGTTGAACTTGTAAAAGCATTTATTAAATGTATGTCCAGTAGAGAAATCAGCCAGAAAGCTTTGAAAATGGAAAAGTTCAGGTTGTACAAAATTAAAAAAAAGTGCAGAAACTATTGCCTCGTGATTACTTTCCAAGAATGGAATTCTGTGGATGCTTTGAGATGCAACGGAGCAATAATATTTCAATCGGATGGAGCACCAGCCCATTCTGCTGCCATCGTCAGAGAGTTTTTAAACGAAACATTTTCTGATAGTTGGATTGCATTGACCTGTTCGAAGCCCTGACCTAACACCACTCGATTTTTTCTTATGGGGGAGGGACAGGGGAGAGGAGGGAAGACATAAGTTTACGACCTCATCAGAGGTCAACCAGAAAGTGTAGAGGAACTAAGGGCAAGAATAACTGAAGCTTGTAATTCTATTACAGTGCAAACTTTACAAAGCACTCGAAGAAATTTTCAAGATCGCTTGGGACACTGTCTAGCAGCCGAAGGGAAACACTTTGAACAATTCCTTTAATAATTACTGATAATCTTTGTAAATTTTTGAGCTATTTGTGTTTTAATGATTCTACGTTTTTTTTTTCACATATTGAAGAATTACAAGAGCAAATTCGAACAAAAATAAACAATATTTCTCAGGAAACCATAAACAAGGTTCAACAAGAATTTATTCAACGTTTACAAATACAGCAAGGGCCGTGGAAGCCTTCGATTTCATTCGGTTTTATTCCATTAGCCGTGAGGTGTGGAATAGATTGTCATGTGTACATTTTAAATGTGTCAAATGGGCAGACTATCCTCTTCGTACACTTGTAAGAGATCGAAGTCCGTTTCAGCAAAATGCTCCAACTGCGATTGCGACCACACAGCCATCGACTTATATGTATTAAAATATTCCTGTTATGCAAGGCTCCTTCATCAAGCAAGAATCTATGGAACAAAAATCTAACCCGTGGTTAGGGTTAGGAACTACTCGGTGATGTAGGTGAACTCTGCGATCTGTGGTTCAATTCTCCGAGGGGATGGTGACATTTTCCTTTGAGAATCGTTGGGAGCTAAGTGATTAACACCGCAGCATTATAAAAGGCGAGATAGTGCTGCAACAAGTCCAATGAACACATTTACACACATAGAGATTACAAGCAAAAGCTTGTAAAGATAACTAACATCCATCTCACATAGGAAATAAACAAACAATCATACTAGTCTAGAAGGTTGTTCGTTCCCGCTTGCCAATGCATTATAGGAGCTACTTTGCAGTTGCAAATTAACAATTAATGTACCAGAAGTTCCCATAATATTTAAAACGGGGTGGATTGACTTGAAACTGATTTGACTGTGTTTAGACCTGATCATAAGCAGTCCAGAGATTTTCAAAAACCCTGGTTAACGACCAGCACCTGGAGGCTGCTAAAGCGTTTCTGAATGTATGACACAAATGTTTGTCATCTACCACGAATACATTCCAACTTTGCTAGCTTCTGCGTTCTTCGGAGAAACGTCAAATGTGATGTAAAAGAAAAAGTCAAGTTAGAGTATCAAATGACGTCGGACGTTTTCATCTCAGCGACTTCCTGCCCTCCTGTCAAAATTGCGTGTTCAAGCAAGCATGAACTATAAATCTGTGCCTTAGGATCATATTTACAGTTCGTACTTGAGGTTGTGTCGATGTTTGAGCATGTCATTTTGGCGTAAATGTAAAGTAATTGGAACTAAATTAAGAGATTTGCTTCAATGCTAGAAGGAAGGATATCATTACTCCTCATCGTTGATCAAGAAGGATCTTCAAACTATGATCAATATCGTTCAGATTTAAAAACGAATATAATAGTAGAGTAATAAAAATTTGGCCCCCAACGAGGTGGGGCTATACTTCCTTCAACAATTTCTCGCTTAAAGTTTTTGTTTTATAACGTATTTATAATAATAATCACTTAATTGTGTTAGATACTAATTTAACTATTTATTTACTATGTAAATTAAATCTCAGATGAATTTCGTTTCAGATAAAACACGCTTTTACGCGGTAAAGATTTCGTAGCCGAGTTTATAGCTCTAACACAGTGCACATTAATCATTATACTGGTAAAAATTAAAATTTTTAATTGGGTGTCATATCTCCCGACAGGAACGATTTATTTGACTGCAAGACGACACCCTTTCTTTTAGATGTAAGGCAAGACTAACACCGATTTTAAATTAATATTTTAATAAATTACGACGTGGTTTTCAGTAATGGTGCTACTCGTTTATAATGAAGATGAGTTTTAAATTGTATATCTCGTAAGTACATGCAAGTTATAATTGCTTTGCACTGTTGGATGTAATTCAAATGAGTTAAATTAAAATGATTAACTTACCGCATCGAATATAAAATCCCACCATCCTGGCTTATCCTTAATAATTTATTCGGAACGGTAATTGTGTGAACGTACGAATTTTTTCCGTTGTAAAAATAAGTATCTGGTCGCCATATCCTTTCAAGCATTTTAATCGATAGCGATAGCGATTTAATCGGTCCCAAAAACGATAATCTTCTATCTTGCCAATATTGTCTGAAATAACAGTCCATGGAATATTCCTAAAAATTAGACGCAAGCAAATTGGTATTATCCACTCAATTATGGTTTTACCATGTCTAACTCGGATATCGGACCCATACTTCTTATTAAAATGTTCGTTTGGACTACAGTAGGTTTGCCTGGAAATTCGAAATATAAACTGAAATGCTGTGAGATGGGTCTACACATGTTTTTGTGCGGAGCTTTTTAAGTTTTAAAAAGGACAGGTGTTTAAGGTATCTCGCGGAAGGAATTTTCTAAGTATCTGTGTCAGCGTGCATGGTAGACATCAAAGGTCCTGTTTGCCAGGACACATTGTTAGCGAAATACCGCATATACCAATAATATGTAAATTAAATGAAACTTTACATTACATGAGAGCAAGGGTACCTCTTCTGAATCGTTTATCATACGAAATAAACTCGTTTATGTATTTATGTATGATATATTTCGCTTTTTATAACATCCAAAATAGATATTAGTATTGATTTTCGATATATAAAACGATAAAATATTTGCTTTTACATTTTAATAGAAGATTCACGGTAATTTTCAAGGACAAGACGAATTTAAGATGACAAACCTCTGCAACGGCAAGTATTACCATTCGTAAAATGAATAAGTGATAATTGAAAAACTGAAATAAATCTGGTGAATCCTCCATCCCCCGAAAGGGAAATAAGGCGCACAAATCTTCCCTTTCAGTTTCATTTTCACATTTAAGAACATGCAAGTTTTGGGGCGGTGAGTTGGAGCCTTATCATGAAGGAGAAATCAAGTCAGGCAGGCACTCTTCTGTGTACTATTTAGCTGCGATTGTCTTTTGCTCCATAATATTCTAGTTGATTTGAAAAATACGACTCATCATTTTCCCCTTTAGGGTCATATTTATAGTCCGTGCTTGAGGTTGTCCTCGATGCTCAAAGACGCGATTTTGAGAGATTTGTAATGACATTTATGTCAAAATCGTGTGCTCAAGCATCGACACAACCTCAAGTTATACTTAACTAAAGGGTCATATTTATAGTCCGTGCTTGAGGTTGTGTCGATGCTTGAGCATGCCATTTTGACGTAAATTTATAATAAATTTACGTCAAAATCGCGTGCTCGAGCATCGACACAACCTCAAGAACGGACTATAAATATGGCGTAGCCAGAATTTTGGTCGTCCGTGGCTTGAAAGGTTGTGTCGATGCTTGAGCACGCGATTTTGATAATAAAATTAATCATTACAAATCTCTCAAAATTTGCGTACTCAATTTGCATCGACACAACCTCAAGTAGTCGCAATTTTGTGTATGACCGCTAAATTGTCTCGTCACCTGTCACGATGTTGTTCACATATCGAGATTGTCCCTGTACCAAACATTTTTTATCATCTCCCGGAAAGTTTCTTCATATTTTTCAATGATCAATTAGAATCGAACGAATTACCGGTGCGTTTAGGTCTAAGGTGTCCTCTATCTGCTGGTAGATCAGTCGCCTATCACGATGTCGTTGAGCATTATTGACACGGCAAAATGTTTCCTTCGTAATCGACGTTCGGTGCCTTTAGCCCTTTCAGCGTCCTTCAGAGGGAAATATCCTCTGGTGGAATTCTGTAATCGCAGATTCTGTAATGGTCAACGATAGATTGTTAATAAAATTGTAGACATCAAAATTCTGAATGCCAAAATTGTTAGGTGTGAGGTTTGACTTGAAGAAAAAGAGCAAGACATCAACGGAAACAAAACTTTGTGGTTGTTACCAAACTGAAAAACCTAGCTTTCTAGCATTTGTACTTGGCCTTGAAGAAAAAATTAAAAACACGTTTTCAAGGACACTTTTTATCTTCTAGGTAGTGGTGCACTTGAACATTTTCTATGACGTTCCAGGTCGTTTTAGCCATCATCAACTTTCTTATTGTTTATAAGAGCCACATTGGGTTTTTACACTATTAGAGAAATAGTTTTTTTCTGAATTCAATCAATAGCAGCAATGGCTGGAACTACATATGTACTGAAGCGTTTGTCGCTTTGTCGTCTATAATTATTATATTTCAATTTTTTTAATTTTTTAATCTTTTAAGCTTCAAAACAGAAATGGTAGAAATTTTCTAGAAGCTTAAAGGAAAAAAATTGTCGAAGTTCTGGAAGTCTGGAACAAAACTTCATACAAAATTGTCCCAACAGGAGGTGACAGGTGCGGTACAAAAGGAAGCAATTAAAATGGAGCCAGTACTACACAATTGAAGCGAGTTACCAACATTCGATGAATAAATGCCACTAAAGAAATGTTTAATACTAAATGTTTTAATATTTACACTGCGACCTAGAAGGTCTATTGTGTCCCCTGTTTCTTGTTGTGTGGCTGAGGGTTTCTCGGCTTCATAGCTGACTTGTTCACTCATAGCTGTGGGATGGCTTGATCTTACGTAAGTCTCCCTCTTCTATTGCATAGCCTTTGAATTGCATAGTGCTGTGCACTCGGAGGAGACGTGTATGGAGGTTCCATCCTCTTCCTCGCTTCTTCCAATTGCTATCAGAGCCCAGAGCCCAACCTGATGGGATTCCTGTCAGTATGCCAAGTTTGTCTTTGCTCATGGTGATGAGTTCATTGAACGGGTCGATAGATGCAGTGATTAGGGGACTGCCCTAACCTTGTGAGAGAAATTCTAAGAGCCGGAGTTTAATTCTCAGAGGGCGGTAGTAACAGCGCAGCATTAGTAAGAGCTGCGCTGGTAGACTTGACAAGCAACGCAGCTTAAGAAGTTAAAAAAAGTTGTGAAACAATTAGAGATGCGTTTTGGCAGTTTTTAATTTGCAATTAAAGAACTCTTACCACAGATCTACCGAAACTGTGCAGGAGTATGAAGACGATGTATTTCGTGAGTGAAAGTTTCTTCGTTGGACTTGGGGATACCACAACACACTAATCAGTGAAATTAGCCCGGCCAAAAACACTATCTAAAGCATTGTCATATGTGTTTGAATTCAAAGCAGTCAAGATCGATTCAATTCATTGGAGGATCTTACAGAAGAAAAACAGGCATACTCCTTGTGGAAATTGTTGGTAAGAAATCAAGAAAGACAACTATTGTTTACTCTGAATCGATGATATTTTGGCTACTTTGGTAGGTTGCAAAATGGAATATAACACTGGATCATAAAAGTGGTTTCTGGCAGGTGAACCTTTGAACTTTATTGAGCCTAGCAATTATTTATTTATTAAGGGCATCCACAATTTTATGCACCGATGATGGTAGTCATATTGCATATGCATTGAGTGGCATTGGTCCACTTTCAAAATTTAAGACCCTGTAACTTTCGATAGGAGAAAGATATTCATCTTCTTTTTGCACCAGAAGACATGGTGCTAATAGTACTTTCAGCATGCAAAAAATGTCTTTGTCAGTCCACCCCCTCCATATTTAACGTTTCTTCGATAAGGGTATAAGAGCATTTTTCGTAATGTAACATTACAATTATCGAAGGAGCGATCACGTCAAATGTAGAGGGGATGGACTGACAAAGATAGCACACTGTGGCCGTTCGAAGACTAAGTCGTGTCGAGTGTACGCTGCTAAGTTTATTCTGTAATGTTGATCTTGGTAATTTGTACGTTATTGAAGCTTGTCTTTGAGACATTTGCTCCTCTCTTATTTTTCTTATAGCTTCTTCTAACCTAACATTTGTATAATTGCAATTGTTTCTATTACCGAGTGTTTTTTTTTGCAGCGTCCCATGTTCTAAACTTACCACCATAGGTTTATTACTCACGAGCAAAAACCAAATTCTTTCAATATTCTAAAGATGCCGTACATAAAGCACTGGAGAGTATTAAACAAGGAGAGCTGCAGCTCATGAGCACTAAACAGGTTCATAGACTATAAAAACACATGCATGACAAGGATATCAGTGTGTACTTATCAATGTATGATATTTCTGTGCATGAATGCATTTATTGTAGAATAAAATTACCCTCGAAATTAAAACTTATATTATTTGCTCGATTTCTAGTGATCAACACAGGTTATAATCCAATATTCACTAGTTGAAATTTATCTGTTCAAATTGGGAAAATGTAAGCGTAAAATTGCGCGTGAAAGGTGAAAATCTGTTCGGCGAATATAATACGATTACAGTAAACACAGATTCGCTTCCAAATTGCTTTCCTTCTACGTGCTAGATAGATCCACTTTGCATCTGATTAAACTTAAATCTGATAATAATGCGGATAGTACAATCTTTTTTACATATTCACAATTTTTAAATGTATTTTCTCTTTATGTCAACAATAACTTAGTTTAACTTCTTTTTTTTTTAGGACGCCGTGTAAGTGTGTTGAAAAACTTTTAATGCGTTATTTCGCTCAAGTGAGTTACTAAACTTACTAACACGATTACTACTTGTACATTACCTTGTCCGTGTGTAGGTAATTGCGAGCTCTCATAGTTCTTCAGCAGATTCTCCAACAATATAGTAATATTCTTGCTGACAACATCGTTAAGCGGAAATCTTTTCGTCCTTGCAGTCGTATTATCACTCGAAGGGTTGTGTCTGGGAATTCTCGAGAAATTCACGATTTTGGATTTGTGCAGGACACCCTTAGCGTTGACGTTTATGTTCGTGTTCAGGAAATTCGCACTTAACAACGATAAATATCGCATTAATAATCTGGAAATAATAAAAAGAATGTAAATAACTAAATAAACGTTTCCAGTTGAAACGGGTAAGTTTAAAATTAGATTAAGTTCTTTCCTCGCAAAACTTTTAACGTCTTCAGGGGATTTTGGTGGAAGTTTTAAGAGTATGAATAAATATATACCTCCGTCACGTCAAATTTGCTTCTATTTGAATTATTTAATCTTTCTCTGAAGTCACATACCTATCCATAGTATGAATCAAACATTTCGAGAGAAATTAAAATTTAAAAATCAATCGGAAGCTACGGATTTCGCTTTACACGACATCCGAATTAGTTACGAGATTCATTGCTTGGTGAAATAGAATTTGCAGTAATCCCATCCCGATTAATCAATGCGGAAGACACGATCTTTGCGTTAACGTTGATTTTGGGTATTAGTCGATGTTCGAGTGCACTATGATAATGCCTGATTAACTTTCAACAGCAGCTGTGCTGAGTTGTTTAATTTCCTCTCTTAAACGATCTATATAATTGGCTTAATTATTTATTGTTGAGGTTTAAATCTAAGTATATGCTATTATAATTAGATTGTTATTAAAATAATTTTATATTATTGTTTCAAATTCCATTTTACTCGCAAAATATCAAACATTCACCACAAAAATCAACGTAGTACTATTGAAACGTTTCGTCTCAATTAGAAGCCCTTCTTGTTTGAAAATTTCAAAGTATGTGATACTAAATGTCAAGGTTAGTAGTCTTTTGGTGCTTTAGATTTGGGAGGGGAGGGAGGAGCATGATTTTGACGTTAGACTTTGACAATAAATCTTTGATAACATTTATTTTTTATGGCACACTGGATAAGTATCGATGACTTATAGGTGTGCAATTTTTCAAAAAAATATAATTATCTCCTAAACTGTTAATTTTAGGTATAGTACATGCGGGACATAAAGGATGTAGAATTGCACCACGAAGTAATAAAATATGGGGGGTGCAATTTGAAAAAAATGAAGTTATGGTTCTTTAAAATTTCGAAGAGTTAACGTGCCATAGTAAAATAACCACGCAATATAGACAGTCGTTCTCGGCGCTAAAATATACTCCAACATTTTGTTTAAGTATATTACGAATTTGAAATTGATATCCGAAAAATCGAGTGTCCTCTGATATTTCGAATAAATATCTGCTAGAGCAAAATTTTTCAGAAAAAATGGAATAACTACAAAACACCCGAATCAAATCGCAAAAAGTAAAGATATTCATAAAGCTTAAAAATAGGTGAATCCAAATTTTCCAAATGTAAAAATATACAGGGTGTTCCATTATAAATAATTAAGTAGATGGCAACTTCCGGTATAACCGGAAGCGCTAGAAATCTAATAATATTTTCATTGAAGAGAACATAATCGACTATATATAATTCTAAATTTTCAAATTTATATTTTGACCACAACGCCATAAACTTCTAATGAACGGTCTCGCTGAGACACCCTGTATATGTTGTAAGACGAACACAAGGAGTGTCATCAATAAAACCAGGTATTCTATGTAGGATCAGTTCGCAAAAAATATTGGGACAGGATGTTGCCTTAACCACTACCAAAATTCTAAAATTTACCTATTGCGAAACATACTTTTTTTGTCATATGCCAGATATTTACGACGTTTACAAAATTGTAGGTTATGTATAAAAACGTATTATACAACTCTATAAATTGAAGCAGAGATATGTGTTTGTTCCCGTGCACTGATTGCTGTTTCAAATGGATTCCCAAAACAAAAAATTTAGTAAATTTGCTTCTTTCTGTCAAAAGTGACAGGTTAAAATGGAAACAAATGTCAAAAGTGACATTTGTTTTCTTTTGATCGATGAAGTTTACATTAGGAGAAATTCCAATTTCCAATTTAAACGATGCTTGTATTGAGAATTATGTTCCTCTTTTGCATTTCGTTTCCTCCCTGTATTAATGATGTAAATTTTTATCCGCTAAAAAAGTATTATTAATTTAACGTCTACAAAAATGTTGAAACTGTCACCCACATATGTTCTTATAAACTTGACAGTTGACATAGTTTGACAGCTGTCAAAAAGTTTCGACTTGTTTATATTCATCATAGCAGTTATTTCTTAGAGTTCAAAAAAAAAATCGCAAAAATTCAATTTGGGTGAACGAGGAGGAAGGGTCACAAAAATATGACTCTTTTGCGAAATATAATAATAATCTCGATAAACTCTCGGTAAAAATGTTGATTAAGCCTTCGGTCTTGAGGTACAAACTCGTTCTGAACGATTCAATAACTAGGTATTAAAAAAGCAAAGCATTTAGAGTCATATTTATTTATTTACTTCGTGCTTGAAACAGTTGTGTCGATGCTTGAGCATGCGATTTTAACACATTTGTAATGATATTTACGTCAAAATCGCGTGCTCAAGCATCGAAGTTGGTGCTTGAGGTTGAAGCACCAACTAGTATAAATATGATCCTTAATCTTCGACTTGTTCATTTTTGTTTGGCTTCAATCTTTTCAAAGACAAAAAATCAAAATTTTTGGTTTTTTTGGCACAAGATCCAGAATTCTGGCGAGGTTTTGAAGATGAAGTTCTTCTGTTCGAGGCTTCATATTCAATCGGATCTTCATAGGCCTGTTGTACTTTTGCGAAACTTTCCGTTCTATTGTACTGAGTTTGAAGCAAAACCTGATAACACATTATTACCAATTGATGTTATCCATTTTCAAAACTCACAACAAAGTTGTAAAACAATTAGAGATGTATTTTGTCAGTTTTTAATTTGGTATTAAAGAACTCTTACCACAGGTCTACCTTAACTGTGCAGGAGTATGAAGACGATGTTTTCGTGAGCAATATCTATGGAGAATGTGGTAACTCTAGCGAGTTTAAACCTGTACTGAAAAATGTTATATTTAATATGCGGGTCACGAAAGTGACATTTAAAGACTGCATGACCTTCCTACTAATCCAAAAGTGCAAATGGTAAAAATTTTAGAAGCTTAAGGAGTTTTAGAAGTCTGGAACAAAAGTTCGTACAAAATTGTCCCAGCAGGAGGTGGCAGTGCTGGCACAAAAGGAAGCAATCAAAATGGAGCCGGTACTACACGATTGAAGCGAGTTATCAACATTCGATGGAAAAATGTCACTAAAGAAATGTTTAATACTGTTTGAGACAACTGCTATGGTATGTTGGCGTTGCAGGATGATAGTGGCTGAGGGTTTCCACTTCACCTAGAAGACTTGCTCACTCATAGGTGTGGGATGGCTTGATGTTTCGTAAGTCTCCATCTTCTGATTGCTAGCCTATTGAATTGCAAGTTTAGAATGTGGGACTCGATGAGAAGATCCCTATTCTATGGGGTTTCATCCTCTTCCTCGCAGAAACGGCAGTCTGCTGTCTTTGCTAACCTCAATTGCTCTCATACACTTTCGGAGCCGACAGTGACCTGGTGGGATTCCTGTCAGTATGTCAAGTTTGTCTTTGCTCATGGTGAATTTAGTTAATCTATCGTGCTTACCCAGAGTTTTCTCCTTTCATTCAATGGTGATCAAACTTAATTGCTGCTATAATTGCTGCTAAATAAATACCACCAAAGCTATCGTGTCTTTGATGTTTCGTGCTGACGTCTTGAAAGTCCTTCAAGCCATACCTTTAACAGAACGGGTCGATGGGCGCAGTGGTTAGGGGCCTGTCTAGTGTTGTGAGAGAATGCTAAGAGCCGGAGTTTAATTCTCAGAGGAGGTGGTAACAGCACAGCATTAGTAAGAGCTGCAGTGGTAGTCTTGACAAGCAATGCAGCTTAAGAAGTCACAGCAACAAACTTGTAAAACAATTAGAAATGTGTTTTTAATTTGCTATTAAAGAACTCTTACCACATGATCTACCTTAACTGTGCAGGAGTATGAAGACAATGTGTTTCGTGAGCAATATCTATGGAGAATCTGGTAATTCTAGCGAGTTTAAACATGTACTGAAAAATGTTATATTTAATATGCCGGGGTCACGAAAGTGACGTTTAAAGACTGCATTAGCTTCCTATTAATCCAAAAGTGCAAGCTTGCAAGTGCAATAATGTCATACAGAAGATTGCAGAAAATAATGAAGTCATCCTTGTTTGTTTACTACCTCATTGTACACACAAAACAGAGCATTTAAACATGTCAATATTAAAGCCTTTGTCCATATACTATCCTATAGGTGCTAGTGGAAGATATTTTTTTTTAAATACAGGAATTTTTCTGAATAATTCAGAAATTTTTCCACATTCTATGATTGCTCCTTCCATGGTAACTGATTGGCTATTGACACCCTATCTAACAGCTGTAGATGAAGTAGTTCCAAGCGTGATGAATGCCTTTGGAAATTATACCACTAATTCCAGCAGCTCTAAAGATGGAGTCACAGCGAAGCAGACAACCTAAATGTGCTGATGAATTAACGAACACACGACTGATGTAAGAATTGAAACGGAAATATGAAAACAATAAAATTAATAAGAAAGTTTGTCAAGGATTGTGGGTTCGTGGATACAGATAAAAAATCCGTAACACCAATAACACCACAACGTTTAACTTACTATTAACTTGTTGTTTCATGTTTCGAGAGAGAGAGAGAGAGAGAGAGAGAGAGAGAGAATTTTATTTCTACATTATGTCATTTCACAAAACTGGCGCCATTTTTACGTCACTATAGTCTAAGAACATGGAAATATTTTATTATTAACAGTTGGGGATAGTATGCGAGGTTAGCTATACTGCTAGCTACGAAGTGATCATTTTGAAGTGTCCTGAATTGGCCGCACTGATTTTAATATGGCAACACTATGCAAATGGCGAACAGTGGGCGAACATGTTAATTTCTTTTGGTGGTTAGGTTTACTATTTATATAATGACAGATAATAGATAAGATTTGACAGATGTTGACACTATGGTTTTGGCGTTAGACATGTAAATTCAGTAGAGGCAATTCACGGAAGTAAATATATTCTAGTTTTCAATTATCTTTTTTGTTGCCAACCCAGGACAGTTCAAAATGATCACTTTTGTACATTTTTGAATTAAAGATTTAGTTTGGCAACTCTGAAACATCTTTAGGTTAGAATTATTTAAGTCGAAGGTCTTCCATCTCCTTTCTAGGGTTGGACTTTAGCCCTTAAACCCTTTAGTCCTCCTAATAGTACGGAACCATCCCCCGTTGGTTGTTACTAGTGATTATACATATTATGTCGTCAATAGAAAAAACAGAAATTTGAGACTAAAAAAGGAAACGCAGGGATTCAAAAGTGGTTAAAACAAACAAGAAGCGTCAACAACAGCGTCATGCCGAGATATTTGACGGTGGAACTCCAGGGCAGACGGACGTCCTCTACGAAAATGTTTACTGGAGGGGCAGATCTTTTCCTCGAAAAACGTATAGCTACACACTTATCGTGGTTTATGGCTAATCGCCATTTGGTAGACCAGGAAAGGAATTCGTCTACTGCGCTTTGTAGCTTCGAGCAGACAAGGGCGTCGGATCTAGACGAACTGTAGATTGCAGTGTCGTCTGCATACATGGCGAGTTTGGTGCCCGCAGTCCTTGGTACGTCGGACATGAAAACCAGAAACAACTCAGGGCCGAGAAGAGACCTCTGTGGGACCCCGGCTAGGATGGGCCTAGTGGAGGAGACGGAAGAATCGATTGCTACATCGAAAGAACGACCCGAAAGGTACGAATTCATGAGGTATATTATATTGGGATTGATCCCAGCCAAATGCATTTTGAAAAGAAGACCCGAGTGCCAGACGGAATCGAAGGCACTAGCAACGTCCATGAATACCCCTCCAGTAGACTCACGTCTTTCCAGGGAATTTCTAATCTCCTCTGTAACCCTGGGGAGTTGATACTCAGTTGACAGTCCTTCCCTAAAACCAAACTGCTCATCCTGCAGGATGTTCGTATCGATTATTTCGGCTCTAAGTCGATTCAAAAGGATGGCCTACGCGATTATCCTGTCAAATTTTTGACACATTTAAATTTAAAGATCAGGCATGTCAACATAAAGTTTTAAAGTATTTTCTTCAGCAAGATTGACGACACTGCTATAGGTTTAAATTGTACATACTTCAAGTTGTGACAGCTGTCAAACAAACCTGAATTAAATAAGCTTAGATTTGGTTATTTATTCAAAACGTTGGAGTTGCAACGCAAGAAGTTTGTAATCAAAAGTTACTTCAGAACTGGTCAGCCAATATAATAGTAATATAGTATGTAATCTTTGTAGTTCAATAGTTGGCCGCATTGTCATAAAGGCGCTGAAAAACGAAACTTTAAACATTTATATCTCAATAAATAATAAAGATATAGCAAAATAAAAAAAAATACAGGTCCATTTTTTCGCCCCATTTCTTTATTTTATGTATTAGGTATGTAACTATATCATTTTAACTTCCTAAACGTAAACAAGCAAGTATCGATCATTTAAAAAACGTTCTAACGAGTTACACGGGGAATTGCAAAGCTATTTTGTCGATATCCCTTTTAGCTTCCGTAGAGAGACAAAACAAGCGCTACCTCAGCATAATTTCGAGGGCTAAATATCTGTTCGACTAAAAAATATTCAAGAATCAAAATGTAAATTAAGTCATTATTATGCACGATGATACAGAGTTACTGCAATGATCTAAGTTCGTAGGATATAATAAATTTTTACAATAATCGTTTAAGAATTCGACGTGTAAACGTCAATGAAACTCCATCCTTTCAGATAAAACCATTGTTACGTTTCAGATTACAATAACACCCTTGAATTTATCTTATCTAAAACGGTGTATACGAGGAAGGCCATTCTGGTGTAAAACCAGGAAGAGTCCTGGAAAATACACAATTCGCGAAGCTGATGCATATACATACATCTCTGTATACACGTTTATTGTATTTATACGTATTACGGTAGATGAGATGAGGAGCTAAAAGGTTTATCTTTCTTTTATCTCTCTTTTACACGACACATTTTACGGTGATAAATATCAATTTGCGCAATCCTCTAAACTAAATAAATAAAAGTTCATTTTTAAATTTCGCAGGCAATTACGTGACCTTTCATTCGAGTACGGGAGTGTTGAAGTGGTGGATTCCGCTCCTTTGTCTTTCCTGCGTTTCCCTTCTTTTCGGTTCTATGCGCGGCTTTCCTCACTTTAAACGCCGTTAAAATTGTCGCGGTCGGTAAAAGACTTTGTATATAAATTACCTTTGAGACGAATCGTTTAAGGAGGTTGTTAATTTTTAAGGCGACTGTTTTAGGGGTAATTATACTCGGTACTATGTTGTTTGATGGTATCTTTTACCGGAGTATATACGAGGAAGTTTAAGTTTGAGATCTCTTAATTATTTTCGAATCGATGAATTGGGTCAAGGTCACATCTGTCCCATAAAATAGCGACGATTTTATGTACTAACATAACTCTAGACCTTGTGATTGATATTCTTTCCCGAAATTACAATTCCATTTCGCAATATACCTCTATATCCCAAGATCTTTTTACCCACATAATCAAAGGTTTCCCTATGGGAGGTTTTATCAGCCCTTCCTTGGCGGAAATAGTTATGAACAGTATTTTACATTATGTTCAATCCAATGTTGATTTTCAGTTTCCATTCATATATCAGTACGTTGACGACCTACTTCTATCTCTTCCTCAAGCAGAGCTTGATAATGTACAGGGTCGGCAAATAAGCGAGGTAAGCGGCTGTATCTCAGAAACTAATGAACGGTAAAAAATTTTATAGGTAAAGTGGGCAAGGGAAAATGCTGGAAATTATTTTCAAGTTTCCAAGATGGCCGCCAGTGGGCGTTTCCACCATCTTGAATTATATAAAGTTACGTTTCTCGCGATTTTCTCCAATGAATATAACAAAAAAATATTTGCGTTTTAATGTTAACTTAAAGTCAAACATTTTTTTAAAAACAATTTTTCTCTATCTTTCGAAATAAAGTGGTGTAAACTGTAACTTCGAAACGGCTTAATGGATTTGGATAAATTTGGTATCATTGAAAAGAGCATTTCTTGGGCTTTTAGGTTTCTTGTAATCATGACAGTTGTGACCTATACGGCCGCCGATAGAGGGCGGTATTCGATATTATAACCAAAATATTGGATTTTCCCAAAAAAATTAAATGCGATGATACGACTTTTTTTAGACTAGAAAATAGACAAATAACCAACCAATAAGCCTGCGAAAGCCGCATCTTAATATCTTTTTCCTAACTCAAATTATTAAAAAAACACTAAACCAGAAAAATTCATAGGTATATCCCCATTTAAAAATGCATCGCTTTCTTTCGATAAGAAGGCAAGTAGTAGGCCATGGAAATAAAAGACAAACTCCTCTCTAAAATATTCACAAGAAATATCAGTTTATTTACTGCTGTGATTTTAAGTCACACGTTTTCGTATTTGTAAGCGATTTTCTTTTTAAATAAAGTTGTGATTTTGAAAAGAGATTAATGTCTTCTGTGTTCAAATTGCCTTCCGTCATATTCCACACATTTTTCTAGACTTTATTGAGTCGACATAACCGCAGCCTCGATTTCTTCCGCTGATAGTTGACGAATTGAGTTTCGAATTCTGTTTTCCATATCCACTCGTGTTGTTGGCGGAGTTTGAAAAACAATGTCTTTTAAGCGTCCCCACAAGTAAATACCAAGACATGTCAAGTCGGGAGATCTTGCCGGCCAAGGAAATAGGCTTTCCCTTCCTATCCAGCGTTCTCGAAAGGTCCAGTTAATATGGTTTCGGACATTAATTGAATAATGTGCCGGACAACCATCTAATTGCAGAAACATAGTTCTCCTAGTTGCGAGTGGCACATCCTCCAACAAAATTGGCAAGTCGTTGATCAAAAACTCTAAGAAGCGGTTACCAGTTAAAGCTTGATCAAAATAATAAGGTCCAATAATTCTGTCCCCAATTATACCACACCACACATTTAGACTCCAGCGTCCTTGGTGCTGCACTTCTCTTAACCAATGCGGATTTTCAGCGGACCAATAATGCATGTTATGACGGTTTACTCTACCATCACTAGTAAAGGTAGCCTCGTCGGTCCAGAGAATTTCTGTTAAGAAATTTCTGTTTCCCTCAAGCATGCCTAGCATCCATTGACAATAATTTAATCTATTATCGAAATCTTGTTCATTTAGCGCCTGGTGCATGGTGTCGCGTACTGTCTTGCAGCTATAGCTGCATTTTGAAAACACTCGAAATAAATCGCAATCATGTCAACAGCTTCATTATTTGTGAGAGGCATTTTGATTAAAAAGTACTCAAATTATACGCAATCAACAATATTGGGCTGCGTGTGACAAAAGTTTGACGTTAATTGGCAATATTTTTGTTAGGTGATTGTCATGTCCATGGCCTACTACTTGCCTTCTTATCGAAAGCAAGCAATGCATTTTTAAACGGGGATATATGAATTTTCCTGGTTTAGTATTTTTTTTAATAATTTGAGTTAGGAAAAAGATATTAAGATGAGGCTTACGCAGGCTTATTGGTTGGTCATTTGTCTATTTTCTAGTCTAAAAAAAGTCATATCATCGCATTTAATTTTTTTGAGAAAATCCAATATTTTGGTTATAATATCGAATACCGCCCTCTATCGGCGGCCGTGTAGGTCACAACTGTCATGATTACGAGAAACCTAAAGGCCCAAGAAATGCTCTTTTCAATGATACCAAATTTATCCAAATCCATTAAGCCGTTCCGAAGTTACAGGCATTTATTTAAAACAACATGCAAATACTCCCCACTACTTTATTTCGAAAGATAGAGAAAAATTGTTTTTACAAAAAATGTTTGACTTTAAGTTAACATTAAAACGCAAATACTTTTTTGTTATATTCATTGGAGAAAATCGCGAGAAACGTAACTTTATATAATTCAAGATGGCGGAAACACCCACTGGCGGCCATCTTGGAAACTTGAAAATAATTTCCAGCATTTTCCGTTGCCCACTTTACCTATAAAATTTTTTACCGTAACTCTCTACGATCATTAGTTTCTGAGATACAGCCGCTTACCTCGCTTATTTGCCTACCCTGTACTTAACATCTTTAACAACTTTAACGTAAATCTTACATTCACCATCGAAACCGAGAAAGATGGCACTGTACCCTTTTTGGATACCTTTGTGATAAGGGATAATAATAACAATGGTCAAATTTGACTGGTACTGTCAACCTACTAGTTCTGGAAGATTCCTTCATTTTCTGTCAAACCACCCTTTGAAATACAAAATTAATTTTATTCTTGCTCTTACCACCATACAACCCACTAATCCTATCTCCAATAATATATCTATTAGCAACAACAATAACCACGACCTTAACATTAAAATTGACAGAAAATTACAATACATTCCTGGTGTCACTGACAAAATTGTGAATCTGTTTCGTCACTATGAAAACATACAAATTTGTACATACCCCATCAAGAAAATTCAAAGATTTTTTTCTCAACTCAAAGACAAGTCTCCCTTCTACAATAACCTAACATTATTTATAGAATCAACTGTCGTGACTGTGAGGGTTGTTACATAGATCAAACCGGGCAGAGACTTATTAGTCGCATCTCCAACCACAAAAGGGACCTTAGACTTAATCGTGCATCCACCACCCTTTGCGTACATTCTGAAGAAATGGGCCACGCTTTTGATTTTGACAATGTTGAGGTCTTGGATTTTGAAGAAGACTATAATTACCTACTTCAATTAATTTTAGGAAGGATGTTGATAACCTAAGCACCATTTATTCTGATTTAATCCTTTACTACTTAATTGACTTAATTCATTTAGTTTAAAATTTGTCATTCTCTTCTGATACTTGATTGTATTTATCCTTTGCATTTTTCTTTTTACAATTGACTATAATTTTATTGTTTCGTTTTTAAATCTCTATCCGGATCTGTTTCTTGGATGTTCTTGAATATTGTTTTTAATATCTTTACTCCGGCAAAACCTAGACACAACGTCTTTGCATTTAAGCACGGTTTTAAAATTTACACAGCTGTGCTTTAACAATTTTATAAAGTATTATTCATCAAAGTTACAACGTCGAATAATTTTAATTACTTAATATAAAAGTTCAATTGTGTAAGCAGTCTCACTTATCATTCTATTTTGTATTTCTCATGTTCTATTGTTATTTAACAGTTGTCTTGAAGAAGTTCGCATTCCCGAATGAAATTTCGACATTTTCAATAAAGAACTTAATCAATAACTGGGTCTTTTCATCTCGCCTAAGATTTCTTGGAGCATCAAGCGTTAATACTATTTCATGTTAAAATTGTCCAAAAAGTATCCGGCAAGAATGTCTGCCATTGTAACTAACTCGTAGCAAGTGTTAAGACGACAGAAACCAATTGGTGTTCAAATTAGGCCAGGGTGTGAGTAGTACCGATGTGGTAAATAGGGAAAGAATCAAAAGGGCATTAATCAGAAGGGAAAAAAATTGTTAGACATAGAATGAGGCAGAATCTTAAGAGGCTGGTCGTGTTTTTTTCCTTGCCTTGTGGAGGTGCTAGTTCCACCAGCTTCTTAGCCCTTTGGAGCTCAGTGATCATAGAGTGAAACCACAGTTTTAAATCTCGTTACCTGGCTGCTTTGTGGTTTCACAGCTATACTGCCGTATAGCATGTTAGTTGAAACTGCCATCTATAAATTTATATAAAAGTTTTACAGTACATGATGCGTTTTTCCTATTTTGAGCAAATAGTTGTGGTTATGTAGCATTTCGCTCACGTGTAATTTATATACGGTGAATTGAGGATTTAGAAAATCTTACTGCAGCTGAATTTGACGAGTTTATCTATCGATGCTATCGAAATGCCATCAGGTATTGACAGTGATACATCAGATGGTGAAGACGAGGCAGAAGAAAATACAATTCTTAACAATTTTATGACTGAAGAAGCGTTAGTGCGAAGTGAAGAATTTGAAGATATTATTAAAAGTGATTTTGAAAGTGGGGATGAACTACCATTGGCTAAGTATGTATATAAGAAGGAGTGTTATTGAATGGGAAAGACAAATCGGAGTTCGACCTAATATTCCTGACAATACTGAAACACCTTTGAATTTTCTTTTATGCTTATATCCTGAAGAATTATTGGAACTCATACGAGGGAGCGTTTTTATATTCGCGCAATGAGCGGGTTGTAGGGGGGTGATTAGGCGCATTGGGGGCATGGGCTGTGCAGCGACTCATAATTAGTATAAATACGAAGTTTCATTGTTATTAGACAGTTAGTCTTTGAGCTATCGTCAACCAAGTAACATAATCAAGAGTGAAAAGTGAAATATGGAAAAAATCGCGTGTTCGCGTGCATTTTTGGACCTCTGTAATGAAGACAATGATGGTGTATTGAGTCGAATGGTTACTGGAGACGAAACTTGGGTTCATTATTATGAACCTGAGTCCAAACAAGACTCCATGCAGTGGCATAAAAAGGGGACAGCACCTCCCAAGAAATTTAAAGTGTCACAATCAGCTGGGAAACACATGGCAACGGTATTTTGGGGGAAGGAATATTGTTGATTGATTATAAAGATAAAGGTGTTTTTATAACCGGAGAATATTACGCTTCAATATTAGAGCGACTAAAAGAAGCCATTAAAGAGAAAAGACGGGGAAAATTGACGAAAGGTGTGCTGCTTTTGCACGACAACGCGCCCGTCCACAAGAGCCGCGTTGCGTTAGCTGCCCTGCATAAGGTGGGCTTCGAAATTGTGAATCACCCACCCTACAGCCCAGACCTGGTACCGAGTGATTATTACCTGTTTCCGAAAATGAAAAAAGAGCTGCGGGGTAAAAAAATTACTGCCGATGATGAAGTCAAGGAGGCAGTTTCGGCGTATTTTGCAGATAAAGAGAAATCAATTTTTTATGAGGGTATAAATAAATTAATTGAAAGATGTGAAAAATGTATCCGTCTTGCAGGTGAATATATTGAAAAAGAAAAATAATTTGGTTTTTTTATTTCCACCCCTTATCTCCCATTCCGCGAATATAAAAACGCTCCCTCGTATGTTTCCAGACTAACCTGTGTGCAACACAGAAAGGGAAACCTTTCGTTTCAACAATAGTGGTAGAAATAACATCCTTCATAGGACTGAAGATTCTGATGGGAATTTATAATGGGATTTTTAATAATAATAGTAATAAATGACTTTATTGATGCACAACAAAAAGTAACAACATGTGTACATCAACAGGCGAAGTCCAGCAAAGCTGATCTACTTAACCTTTACATAAGAACAAAAAAAGAGAGAAGAATGTAAGTCAGTCCTACACACCGTCACATATCCCTATGTATGAATACGTAGATATATAGGTATAGGTACATAACACAGCCTAAGAAAGCAGATAAATAAAACGAAGGAGCCAGAGACACGCAGATAATCAGTCACTACAAGCTCAGTTATGGCAAGAGCAAGATTTGACTGGTTGCTTGCTAATATACATCTTGCTGATAACACTACAGCCAAAATCAAATGAAAAGGATTATGTTAAGTTATACAAGATCAGACTATTATTGGCCGAATTATCAACAACATATATGGAATTTTGCAAACCACAAGCGAGGATATAAGGTTTGGGTGAGAACCAATCAGACTGGTTATGACTGCTCTTCGGTTCTCGGGTTCTCTGCCGTGCTCTTCTTCAGGAGTGAACACTTCTGAAGAAGATCACGACAAGATGATTGAAACGTCAAGTACCACAACCTTTCTACACGGCAGAGAACCCGAGAACCGAAGAGCAGCCATAACCACACTGATTGGTTCTCACCCAAACCTTATATCCTCGCTTGATGGGTTTGTTCTGTAGCTATTGTTTCAATGACGTTTCGATAATCTTGTCGTGATCTTCTCCAGAAGTGTTCACTTCTGAAGAACATCACGACAAAATGATTGAAACGTCAAGTACAACAACCATTCTACACGGCAGAGAACCTGAGAACCGAAGAGCAGCCATCAGCAGCTAGTAGTTTTGGACCTGACAAAAAATTTAATCGAAAAATACGCAAAGTGTTCTTTGATAATTACTTTTCTTCAGTTGAGCTAATACGGATGTGGGATAGGGAGTGGATACACGACTACAACGAGGAGAGCATGATTGGAGAGCAACGAAAAAAGGACAAAGTGTTGAAAAATGGAAGGACCAGAAAGGTATATATAATTTCTGAGCAACTATCACAATCCCATTGATATATCAACCATCAGAAGAACACTAAAAGATGGTACTTCCAAAGAATTTTCTTGCCCTGACAATTGCAGTTGCCCTAATTGACATTGGGCACGACAGGGTGTAAGAGAGAGGTCTTCAGCTACACAAGTTAATCATTTCAAACCATATGTTCCTCCTGAAGTGAAGTATGAAAAATCAGCCCACTTACCCATACGAAGTACATCGAGGCGTTGTTCACACTGTAGTACTGCAAAGGAACCACACCATACTAAGTGAGCATATACTGTATGAAAAATAACACTATGACGGTTACCAGGCATGAAGATGAAGAGACGTGGTTTGCACTTAACATGGTAGGTAGGTTTTGGCATAAAATTATTTAATTCCTATAATCTTAGATATATCGAAGATTTGAGCAAATAGAATGGTTGTGGGTGCTTCGTGCCACACAGTCTGACAGACGACCAAGAAGAATGAAGAGTTCAGGATAGCAAAGACGTGTTAAAAGGTCCCAAAGGAATCTGGCAAGCGTGTCAGCCATTGCAGTTGCTGATGAAACGTGGTTGTTTTCAGTAAGACGTCAGAGTACGGCATGGAAATCACCAGAAGAACTAAATCAGAAGAGCAAAATCAAGACAATGCCGTTTTCTTCGACTCAAAAGGGAATTGTTCAGAGTGAGTTCGTCCCAGAAGGTCAGACGGTGAACGCAGAATACCATACTAAAGGCCATTCAAGCCGATGAATGTTTCCTCTTTGAAGAGATAGCAAAAAGCAGTGCCAACTGTTACTGTTGTAGTTTCCATGCTACATTCTATTCGAAGCTAATTATCGATATCTAATCTAATCAGAGCTGGTTGAGGTAGTGAATACTGCTTCATCAGAATTATTGCCAAAGAAATTAAGAGAAAAGTACGAAATAATTCTATACAAAAGAAAAAAAGAAATTAATTAAGCGAATCCACAGACATTCTCTGCGAAACGCAATCCACTTATCACGTCTGCTTCGGTTTCCGGAAAGTTTCCGGGACATTAAAGACATTATAACCTACTGGAAACCGCGTAGATGTAGTTTCCCAAAACTAATTTGTAATATATTCATTATCAAGAGAATTTCGTATCACATATTACGAAACTTATTTCATATCAATTATATACAACTGAGAACGCGAATTTGTGTACATATTTGCACAATACAATTGTCGTGACATGGCGGAAATTGACGTTTCAAGTGTGGATTTATCAAACCACTCACACTCGCTACTCGATCAAACGTCAAGCTATAAGAAGCGACGAGTTAAATATAGAATTAGCGTCAAGTAAACAATTTATTTAAAATTAATTCCATTAAAAGTTTCATGACCATTTTGAAGGCTACCAAACTATCTGAAAATATTGCGCTATTAAAGCAATTTTGTGCTCATTACTTCCTCATCTGAAATGATTACACGAGAAAGCCATTTCAGTTTTTACAACGCACCCACCGAATTTAATGAAGCGTTAAAGCAAAACAATAAAATTTCTATCCCTTTTAGAAATTGGATGTAATTAAGCGGTCTTCCAGCAAGTTGCATATTATTTTGCAAGATAAAGATTGACAACCTTGTTGAGTGAAACCGGAAATAAAAAAATTGCTTCAGGACAAACGAATTATTCCTACATTTCAACAAGGTCTGGTATCTGCATACATAGGTATGCTGGCCGTGTGAGTTTGTCGAGCGAATTGGATGTCGTTTGTCTTGTTTTGTTGTTAGAATTCGTTCATCCTTGAAATCAATTTGTCCTATTTCACGTATATACATATATATACATACGCATACATAGATTTCTGTTAAATTTAATTAATCTATTTGTTTGAATAATTCGACTTAATATGAAATTAATGAAAAACTGATTCCTCAAACGTGCTTGCGATTGTCTTTTAACCATCAACTCTCGACCTAAATGTTTAAAAAAGGAAAGTGTTCATGCGAAGCAGGGTGTGGAAGCCTTTAAAAAAACTATTACAATTACCACAAATTTCAAAATTATTAAATGTTAAATTTTAAAATTATTCAATGTTTAAAATGTCTATTTCAGAATGAGTCAAATTTTTTTTAATTTCAAAATATATTTATCTCAAATAAAAATTTTTTTAAAACTATTTGAAAATTTCCACCCCTCTAAAAATTTCTACAGGTGTAAAAATGTCTCTATTATAGAATTTTAAAAAAATTTAATTTCAATAAATTTAAAAATTAATTCAGAATTTAAAAAATTTAAAAAGTTATAAAATTGTGATTTTTTTTAATTTTTGAAATAAAAAAAAATTATTTCATTTCAGAAATTAAAAAATTTAAGAAGTTATAAAATTGTGATTTTGTTCAATTTTTTGAAATTAAAAAAAATTATTTCAAGAAATTAAAAAAAAAACAAATGTTTAAAGTACAAGTTATGTAATTTGGATTTCTAAAGCTGTCTAAGACAAAAGATTTCTTAAAAAATTGACTTCAAAACTTTCAAATTTAGACTTAAAAATTTTTTTTTTTCAATTTGAAAAAAAAAAAATTAATTTCAACTTGCAAATTTTTAAATTACAAGTTATGTTTTGGATTTCCAAAAGCTTGCGGTTCTTATCTCAGACTTTTTGAAAAAAAATTTCAACTTTTGAAGTTTTAAAATTGTGGTTTTCTTTTCAATTTTTAAAAAAAAAAAAAATCAATTTCCACAAATATTAAAAAAGCACAAATTTTTTTACAGGTTAATTTGGATTTCTAAAAGCTGTCTAAATTTCGAAAAACTGAATTTCAAGCAATTTTTAAAGGTTCGTATTTGAGAATTTGAATAAATTGAAAAAAAAATTTCAAACAAAGCTTTAAAATTCCTACAGTTCTAAAAATATCAATATGTTGAAAGGTATTTGTCAGAACTTAAAAATTAAGAAATAAAATCAAATTCAACAAAAATCTCTGAAAAATCATATTTTTATGTTCCGAAAACTTCTAAATTTCTAATAATTTCTAAGAAATTTTAATAAAATTGAAACATCTTAAAACTGCAAAATTTCAAGTTCCAAAATTTTTTTTAATTTTTAAAAATTAGAAAATCAATTTCAACAAGAATCTTAAAAAAGCAAATTTTTAAGTTACAAGTCAATTTGAATATTTAAAAATTGACTCAATTTAAAAAAACTTATGAATTTCTAGTAGATTTCTAATAAAATTAAAAAAACTGAAACTTTAAAACTTTAAAATTTTTTATTTTTTTAATTTTTAAAAATTAAAAAAATCCATTTTATCAAGAATCTTAATTTTTAAAAATTTGAATATCTAAACATTGAAAAAAAAAAACCATTTTATCAAGAATCTTAAAATTTTAATTTTTTTTAAAAAGGACATTTTTAAGTTGCAAGTCTATTTGAATATCTAAAAATTGAGAAAAATTTTAAAACTACAAAACTTGAAGTTTAAATATTTTGAATTTTTTGAATTTTTAAAAATTAAGAAAAATCAATTTCAATACATCTTAAACAAAGCAAATTATTAAGTTACAAGTCAATTTGAATATCTAAAAATTGCCTAAATCTCCAAAATTTTTGAATTCCTAATAAAATTGAAAAAAAACTACAAAACTTAAAATTTTAATTTTTAGAAATTAAAAAAAAAACAATTTCAACACATCTAAAAAAAATAAATTTTAAAGTTTCGAGTTAGTTTGAATATCTAAAAATTTCGAAAACCTTCTGAATTTCAAGAGATTTTTTAAGATTGTTATTTTAGAATTTAAAAAAAATTGAAAAAAAATCCTTTTTATTTGTAAACTTCTTAAAACCAAGGTTTCAAAATTTCTAAATATCTAATAATTTCCAAGTTTATAAACGTTTTTAAATTTCTAATGGTGTTAAACGTTTTAGACATTTGCGGATTTGTAAAAATTTAAAAATCATCAAAGATATGTCTTTCAAAATTATTACGAAATAGGAGGAAGAGAAAACAATAAGTTCCAGCAAGTTTTTAAGTTTCAAATTCAGAGTTTTCTAAAATGTCTGATTTATAAAATGTTCCAATTTCCAAAAATGTTGGACCTCCCCACTTTGAAATTGTGATTTCAAGTCAGGTTTACAGGTAATTCATGACCAACTGATTACCACCCCTCCCCTTCCCCTCTCCTCCCGTCCTCCGGTAATTTATGCAAGTTGTTGAGGAATGCTAATTTATTAATTATTGTTAATATCAAAAATTTCTACATTTTAAAAAAATTTAAAAAATCTCAAAAGAATGGGAAAAAATTAAATTAAAAAAATTGCAATATTTAACGATTTGGTCCTTCTCAACATGATTTTTTTAGGTATAGGGAGCCATACTTTTGCACCGGTTTTTTTATTGATAACTTTTCCATTTTGAAACAACCTGTATATCATGCCTATGTATAACTCTTTCATTCTCTTTAGTACTCCGTCATATGACCAGTTTAGTAGTTTTATGCAGTTAGATTTTATAGCCCTTCTCAAAATGGATGGTTTTAACATTTAGCACTTTTTATGGATTGGAATCGAAATCGCTTCTAAGTTCTTTTATAGCCGCGTTTCTCCGTTATATTCGCCGTTTTAATGGGTTTCCAAAATTGTTTCATGCAACTTTAAACTTTTTTACTTTACTTTTTTTTTTCACCTTTCGAATACAGTTATTTAAGTGAGCTAGTGAGGTTTAGTTATTATTTTGAACCACCTTCATATTTATTTTGCATTTTGATCAATAACAATTATGAATCTTTTGTTTAAAATAAAAGATATAAGATTTTTAAATTAATAAAGGAAAATAAATGAATGCAACTTACATTATGAATTGCACGTAGAAGAACCACATCTTTTAAGGGATAAAAACTGCGTTCATAATATGCGCTTCTTCTTCAATAAACTGGTTATAAAATACAACGTTTTCCAATTGGTTATATCATGCGTTGTTCGTGCAACTGGGTTAAACTGCCCGCGTTCTTGACACGCTAGTTTTCAAAGTGCCAAAATCGCGCGAGGCGCAGGCGTTCGGGGGATGTTTCCGATTTTCATAACTGAAAATTGCCTTCTCATACGATGGCTACGTACAACGTACAAATATTTGACGGGGGGAGGATGGCATCATCTCGAATCAAATATTTCGTTTATTCACGCGGATTTCAAGCTTCGAATTTCCGTTTACAAAGTTACCCTTGGAGAGAGTCGATTTTAAGTTTATTCTGCTGTCCAAAGTTTGGATGTGTCATTTATCTATAACAATGATTTGTGTACATTTTGATGTGGTACAGATAAAAATTATTTAAAAAGGAAAACACAAAATTTATTAGGCCCCACAAATAATATGCAGAAATTATTCATACAATCTTCAAAGCACTTATTCACCTTTTTGTAAAAGTTTTATAGTCAACAGTAAAGGGATAAAAAAACGGATGTGAGAGTATAAAAAGATTGTTCTGAAAAGCACTTTATTGGTTTCTCTATTTGTTTGAACACAACAAGAAAATATATTTATTGACAGTCCTAAAATAAGAAATACTTTTAGATACATAACTCTAGGTCATGTATGAAATAAAATTCTGTCCATCGTATTTTACCTGAATTGATAAAAGTGCACCCTTATTCGTGTGCATATATGTATGTATGTAGTATGTATATTTGATTGTTTATCTTATTTGATCTTAACTTCATTACAATGTAGAATACGACTTGTGAACAGGGTGTTGGTGCTGGATGGCAAAAATCTGTTGTGTTTACAAAGAAAACATTGATCTGGCCCATGACATGGTCTTCAAAAATAGACCAATCACTATGAAATCCTTTGACTTGTGGCGTTTCAAGTGGTAGAGTAAAAACCAGTTTACCGAAGGAATTAACCGAGATCTTGAACTCTACCTCGTAAGATTCGTTACTGTGGATTTCCATCTACTGGATTTATCATTATACTCTTGAATTTAAAAGGCAGATCATGGAATGGAGGCACAAGGGTTCACCACCCTCTCGAAAGTTTCGTGTAACAGCTTCTATGGGGAGGATCATTGCCACAGTTTTTTAGGGTGCCTTCCTATAAATTTATTACCACGTCGTCAGACTATTACCGGAAAATATTATGCTGCTTTAATTTCAAATGTGGGTGATTCTATCAAGGAGAAAATGAGGAAAAAACTGAGACGTGGTGTGCTGTTTCATTAGGACAACGTTTCTGCCCACAGGGTGCATTCATAATAGAGGCTTCGAAATTTTCCAACAGTCGGCCTATTTTCTCTTCTGTTTCTCTTAATTAATCAGCCTACCCGAGTGGCCAAGGGTTCGGTTAGTCTGATTGAGCAATTTTTTACAAATGATTTAAATCTTATTTCAAATAGTGAGGTTTCTGACTGTGATATATCTGACAAAATTTACATGATGGATGACGTGGATGAAAATGTAGATTTTCTTACAAATAATTTGCTTAATTTATTTGACATCTATGCTCCTCTTGTTACCCGAAGTTTTTCCAAGAATCCTGCACCTTTGTTAACGGATAATGTTAGACTACTAATGAATCTACGCGACAAAGCTGAAACTAAATTTTGAAGTTCACATCCTCTCACTCTTCAAGCATTTACAGCATCTGGGTCTGTCGCAGAGGAGAAAGGTGGATATACCAGATTAATGACTATTTTGTTAATTCGATTCCAAAGAGAAATGCTCCTCCAGCTATAATTGTAGTATTATTATTGTATTGTTAGTATTTTCATCATTATAGGATGTGTTGTCCCTATTTATTGCCTTTCCTTACTCATATTATAAATTCATGTTTCATCGAATGTAAATTTCCAATAACTGGGAACAAGCTTCGATCATTCCTTGCCAAAAATTAATAACCCCAAAGAATTCAAAGATTTGAGACCAATCAGTGTCTTGCCAGCCATATCAAAGATCTTAGAAAAAATAATGTTTATGCAGATACCTAACTGATTTTTAGTTCAGAATTCCCTGCTGCTTCCGGTATGGTTTGGTTTTAGAACTGGATATGGGTGTGAAACAGCTCTTCTAAAGGTGACGGACGACGATCACATCTACGGATAAAGGCCTAATAACAGTTTTGACCCTGTTGGATTTTACCAAAGCATTCGACACCATTCACCATGATACTCTTGTTCGGATTCTGTGCGCAGCTCGGTTCTCAGCTGATTCTCTACGGTAGTTTTCTACGTGATCGTAGCCTGGATGATGATTTTTCTGTGCCAATGTGTACCACATGGCTCGATACTCGGCTCTCTGTTGTTTTTTCTGCATACCCGAAATATACCTGCATGTACTGAACACTCTTCTATACACATGTACGCAGACGACATTCAATTCTATAAATCTTTCAAACCTCGGGATCGGATGGGATCTGTAGCCGATTTTAACTCTGATTTGGACTTAATACTTAATTTATCTAAGCAGCTTGATTTAAACGTTAATCCATCTAAATCTCAGGTAATTCTATTTGGCAATTCAGTTACCTGCAAAGAATTGCGGAAGGTACTGGTGGTACGAGTAAATGCCTCGGAGCTATGTACCTCTTGTGGACAGTGTCCGGGATTTTGGGACTCACATTGGATAACACTTTCTGATTCCGAGAACAGGTTGATAGATACATTAGAAACTCATATATTACGTTTAAAACCCTTTACCCACATAGATCCACATTAACTACTCACATCAAAACCAGACGCTGTGAATCGCTTATTCTCTCGTGGTTTCCATACTGTTCAGTTGTTTATGGTCCAGCTATCGACTTCAATACGGAATACAGAATTCAGAAAGAAACGAATTTCTGCCTTTGCTATAACTTCGGCATTAGAAAATACGATCATGTATCACATAAACTGAAGAACAAAAGAAAACTTAGGTTGATTCTAGCGAAATTATGTCAAAGTTTACTTTTTGAACGATATGTTTATTAATATCTCCAGTATGTTTTGAGATATCTTTTTGATGCAAATTTTACTGTTATCTGAGCATACTCTCAGCAGTAGTCATTGACTTTCGCTTTGAGAATGTATGTAGCTATCATTTTATTGTCATAGACATTTATATTAGTTCAATTTTCTATTTATTACCGATTTTAACTTTAAATTTGATTGAAGTACGAGTTTCATTAAGACCTGAATTTTGTACTCGAGAAGCATTTACTTGCAAGTGACGATTGAAAAGGATCTACAATTTCTTCTATTTCATATCTTTATTATATTAACATGTAAGTACATAAACAAAATATTTTAACTTAGAAAGTAAGATTACAATTAATAATAATAATAATAATAATAATAATAATAATAATAATAATAGGAATAATTATAATTAAAACAAAAAAATAATAATAAGAAGAACAAAGGCGCCAACGAACTTCCCCAAACACAAAAACTATGATATTATAATATCATTGATTATTAAATATATTTAATAATCAATCAAAGACTTCATCTTTGCAAACCGTTTTTGCATCGATTCTACCATAGAGCCGTTTCATTTTGGTACTCTTCTAATGATTAATTAAGTTTTCTTTATAGTTCACATAACTTTGACATTTCTTCAACCGTTCAAACCGCAACAAATCGAATTGTCTAGTCACATATTGGTCTCGAGAATGGTGACCAAAAAACCAACGAAAAATAAGAACAAATCTTGCTGCAAAGACTCTAAAACGACTTGCTTGCGTAAGCGTTAGAGGCGCAATCCGAACTTATCCAATCGATGAAGGCCCTTTTAGATCTGATGATGATGGGCCCATCTGCGTTTACCAGACCTAAACTAGCTGATATATAAGGTTTTGGAGGCCTTAGATACAATTTTTCAAGCAGAAATATATGCTATTGAACAATGTGCACAGAAATGTTTGAAAAGACGTTACCCAACCCAACACTAAAGGCTCTAGAAGGTACATTTAAGCTGAAGCTAATTTGGAACACTCTCCTCATCCTCAAAGCTCTAGCCCAAAGTTATTTTGGTGCGGGGGTAATGAAACTGCCAATGGTCTTGCAAAAAAAGGCATTGAATTCATTGAACAAGAGACATTCCCAAGAAGATGGTTAACTTGATCAGAATACCAGGAATCTAAGCTACGTTTACAGCTTAATTCCTTTAGTATGTGATGGAATTTTATTTAGTATCAATTTACGGGTGTTTAATAATTTAAAAATTGTAATTTTTTAATGGAGAGAAACATTTAATCCACTAAAATTGATAAATTTATATAAATCTTTTGGATTTTAATATGCGTCACTAAACCCGGATTTTATCTAAAATCCAATAAGCACAGTTCGCGAGATTACTTAAAAAAATGCAAAATAATGTCAGCATTTGTTTAAATACAGATAACACGAATTAATTTGAAGCTCACATGTTGAAATTATTCTTTCGGTAATTTAAAAGGTTACGAAGAGTTTGCTTTTAGGTATTTGGTTTACCAGATTAGTCTGAAATATGCGGGTAAACATTCATTTAAACGCGGATATTTTAAACGTGTCCGAATCCCTCAATTGTTTAAATTTCATTTTCTCTCATTCATTTTTTCGGCGTCCAACTACCTATAAGAAAGATTTGCTAGCTGAAAACTAATTTAAAGGAATAGGCCTGCGTCTTAATACAGTGAGTTATGTTAAGTAGCACAAAGAAGGGTATCCTAGTCTATCCTACTCAAACTTGTAACGTTTTGATGAAAATTTACAACATTGACCGACGGGGAAACGCATTATCGCATTATCACGTATCCCCTAAGTAAAGAAAGCTGTAGATTTTTTTTAACTGGCGGACATAAAACCAAATGTAAATGCATTAGGGTCGACAAACAAAGATTTCGACTTGTTGTATGTACCTGATATGATGTGATTTATTTTCTAATTTATTGTAGTTTTTTTTGTTGTTACAATTCTTTGTTCTGTTTTTGGGTCGATTATCCATTTTGTAATGAATTAAATTTAGTTGCAGATGTTCATATTTCTTATAGAGAAACTCAATTTTTGCTTAATTCACTTCAGTTCCATGTTAAGCTTTTTGTTATATTTCTATCTTGGCTGTGACGTTAGTGCATTACGTGACAGCAATATTTTATTATATTTCTCTGTATGAAATAGCAGATAGATACATACGAGTATACACAGTCTGTCTCAGATTCAATGAGACTTATCTAAAAAAGAAAATACAGAGCGTTATTTATTATTTTAATTTTTTATTCTTGTTTATTCAAAATAGTCTCCTTTTGAGATGGTATCGAAACGATATCTTTTCATCGCCAATTTCAGTTTGGAAAATAACCAGAAGTCGTACGGAGCCAAATCAGGTGAATACAGGGTGATCGATAATAATGTTGTCTTCTTTGGTCAAGAATTCAGGTATCCAGGCAATATTCTATGAACAATTTCATTTGAATCGAAGGAAACGGTCTTGATTTTGTTCTTCTGGCAACTCATTTTTTTCTTTTTCCCTTCTTCTCTTTCCCTGTTCGATAGGACCATCTCTTTTCAGGTCGCTTCGTTATGATGTTTACCACATCACCCCCTGGCCTAGTTTGGACACCAATTGGTTTCTATCGTCTTGACATTTGCTACAAGTTAGTATCTCCACAAGACAAGGAAAAAACACGACCAACCTCTTAACGTTCTGCCCCCATTCCATGTTTAATTCTTTATCGCTAACCGTCAATACAGCCATACATTACCATAGCGATTTTCGGAAGTAAACAAACATTCTATTTTATGGTAAGAATGAAACATATTACCTGCCGCTAATCTTTATCAACATAGCCATAACTGTATGACATTAAGCAAAAATCGTTTGTTGCTGTCATGCTTCAATAGTAAAAGTTTACCGAATTAAAAATCAGTCGAAAAATACAATCGCCAGTCAGTGAAAAATATATTCATTTCTTCGATGTGGTCATATTATTCCATGGTGAAAGCAACTTTTTCAGCAACAAATTACGTCGACAGTAGTAAATATAAAAAACTTAAAAAGCTTTTTTAAAACAAAAAGGAAGAAATACTTAAATTTTTACTAAATGCACCGGATGAAATTTACTTGTTGATGAAGGTAATTTATGTAAAATTTTCGAAACCAATTTGATATGAATGTAGTAACTATTTTAGATTTGTGTTGTGTTTGGCATTGCTGGAGCTTTACGTAATTAAGAACTTTTGAATTTAAAAGTAAGTAACATAGAGTACAAAGAAACAATTTTGGTTGTTCATATAACTAAAATAAAGACCAACAGGCCTCGATTATTTGTGATCACTTCAGAGTTTGAAGGAAAAGTAAAATCCATAGAATTATTTAACAAATATTTAGCTCTGCGTCCTAAGCATATGCCCCAGGACCGATTTTTCCTAACTTATAGAAATGGCAAATGCACAGTTCATCTAATTGGAATCCATACTTTTGGAAGTGTACCAAGCAAAATTGCCAACTATCTGCATTTGCCGGAACCATCACTTTATTGATGGGGACATTGTTTTGGTAGAACGTCCGCCACCCTCTTTGCTAACGCAGGCGGCAGTAAGGAAAATTTAAAACGCCACGGGGAGTGGAAAAGCGATACGATTGCTGAATCCTATGTTGAGGAATCTGAAATTTGACCACCTTTTTTCAGCTTACTTCATCATGATGTTTGACCACATCGGTACTCATCACACCCTGGCTTAGTTTGGACATCAATTGAGGAGCTTATCGTGAAAACAACCAAAAAATAAAAATTAGAGTTTTATATGGGGACATCTATTTTCGGGGTCGGGTGGGTTTTCTGTTAACTAATGGGTGTTCACCAAGAGACAGACGTGGCACACATCAACATAGACCAAACAAAATAGCTCAAGAAGTTGAAAAACTCATTGTACAACATATTCTGTACAACTTGTTCTGTTCCTGGAGAAGTACTAGAAGTGGTATTATGTATTTGGGGTACACGTTTTGAATTCTAATGAAGGTTCAATGTTAGTGTATGACGAAACAGTCGCCAGAAAAGGTCACTTCATTATTACTACATTATGTTAGCAATCAATGCACAGAACGTAAGGACACATTGGCATTATTTAGCGATGGTTGTCCGGGCCAAAACAAAAATTACGTAATGGTCCGATTTTTATATTTCCTTGTACATGGATGGAGGTTGTTTAAAATCCTATTGTACTATGTTCCAGTTAGAGGTCATTCTCGACTGCCTAATGATCATGACTTCAGCTTAATCGAAGCAAAGAAGAGGAAACACAACGCTGAAATTCAATCTGATTGGGACCGTCTTATCTTGTCTTCAAGAAAGAACACATCTCCTTTTCACCTGGTAAAGATGAAGCAGACAGATTTTTTCAAAATTGTGCTAAAGCCATACTTTACCGCTTCCACCAAACCACCAATGAAATTAAAGGGAATCCGTTCTCATAAGATATCCTCTAACTCTGAAATATGTTATGGTAAAACATAACTATGCAGGTTTATGGGAGATGATTAGCGTTCGTAATAAAAGAAAACTACCGTCAGAGTTGAATTTACAACTTTATACGCAGGAACTGACTATCAAGCCTACAAAATTAGCTTTTTTGCGAAAATTGGTTGAGAAACCCGAAATCCAACAATATTAAAGTAGTCTTCAGGCTATCACCGCCACTGTTGATGACTGCTCTTCGATTCTCTTCTTCGATTCTCTTCTTCGATGCTCTTCTTCTTCTGAAGAAGATCACGACAAGATGATCGAAACGTAAAGTACCACAACCTTTCTACACGGCAGAGAACCCGAGAACCGAAGAGCATTCACCAACAATATTATTTAAATTTGCAAGCAAAGGTCGGTCCAGAAGGAGACGGTTTTACAGAAACAGAAGACGAAGACAACAGCAGTGGTGCAGAACATGTTTAAGTTTTTTTTGATACTTTTTATTCTAATCCTTATTATTTGGTATACTCCTTTTGTTTAAGAACTGTAATTTATTTCCAATAAAACTTTTATATTTCTATAGTTTTGGTTGAACTATATAAATAGGCATTTTCTTCAAAAACAACCATTGTCCTACAAAATAAATTTCACATATCTTTATTTATAACGATGTTAGAAAGTTTTCTTTTATTATCTCGATATAAAAAAAAATGGTTGTTTTTACGAGAAGCTCCTAAATTGATTTCTGTCGTCTTGCCACTTGCTAGAAGTTAGTACCTCCACAAGACAAGAAAAAAAACAGGACCAACGTCTTAACGTTCTGCCCCCATTCCATGCTTAATTCTTTATATATCTTGTAATTAAATTTTTTTGTCTTTTTTTCCCTCTCATTAGTGCCCTTTCGATTCTTTCCCTGTTCGATAGGACTCCCTTAATAAAATTGACCACCTTTTTCCAGCTCACTTCATCATGATGTTTAACCACATCAGTACTGGTCACACCTTGGCCTACTTTGGACACCAATTGGTTTCTGCCATCTTCCCACTTGCTATAGGTTAGTGTCACGTGTTTTGGCGAGCTTGTAGGTTTACTATATATACAGCGGTCTTCAAGTGTTGATGGTTTTGACCTTTTAGAACGGAACAGTAACTGTTGCTCTTGGATTATGAATGTTATTGGAGGTATTCAAGTTATGGCCTGTATTCCAGTCGTAGAAATGGTTCGATAGTTACTTCCTATCCTTAACAATGCTCTTTCTTGTGACCTCTCTAGGAGGTCCTTGTACTTTTTCGCTTCCAAGGCGTACATCCTGTTTAAGAAAAAGTATTTTGTTGCACAAAGTAAATCCTAGAACTCTTCCTTGTGCGCTCTTATCAAGCTTCGACTGTTTTTATCGCATTTTTCAATCCCCATCATTTTTTTTTAATATGAGCAGCAATATATTTTAAAAATTATAACTTTTATAAAAAGAACATCAAAACAATTTATGTAAATATCTAAAGCACTCTATTTTAGTGCCGCATACGTCACATATAGGTTTATAGCTTCTTTCTGATAGCAGTAATGGTCCTCATGAAAACTGCATTTGCAATCTAGTTCAAAATATTATAGTTGCAATAAATTGAGGAATAAAAATCATCATTCGTTTTTGGAAACTGTATAGTAGTGATTAAAAAAAAGTATCAGACCCAGTTAAAGTTTCCTTAACAATTATAAACGTAATGTAACGCAATCTAAACAAGCTCAAGTTTAAAAGCAGCAAAGAACAGCAAGAAGATGATAAAAATTTCATTAAACTTTTGAAAATTTGTCCGAAATTAAGTTGATATCATCAAAAAAGAATTCTTAACAAAACAGATGTTTCAATAATTATTATATGTATATAGATAAAATTTCTCATATTAAATTTCAAGAGACACGAACTAATCTAGTTCACGAGTAGAATATAATTTTATGTTTAAAATATTCCGAGATTCGAATTTAATTTGCGAACCTCCTCATACTGCAATAACGTAGGTACCTATATCGAGTTACATTCATATTTATGAGGTATCAATTAGCTTTATTTATTCGATACTCGGTTAATATTTCAGTCATTTGAAAACGTATCTTTGCTTTTGCGAAATAAGATACTTTTTTCCACATAATTTGAAGTTGTACTAATTGAGTGCTGAGTATGAGAGGGAAAAAATGTAATTGAGGGAAATTCGCGTGCCTTCCTCGATGTTCTCCGTTACATTTCAGGTGTTAATTAGAGGTTAGGTATTCTAATAATTTTTGATAATATCTTTTGTTACTTATAATAATTTGACAGCTATAAGAAATGTTCGAAAATTATTTTAGTTTGTTGCAGGTAATTCTAACTTCAACGTTTATTTCTACCATCTTCTTATAGTTCTAATTAGCTGTCAGATTTATAAACCGTAAAAATATGTACATTTATACATACTTGTATAACTATATACTTGCCATTCATGGCATTGTTACTAACGCCTTGTAGAGTACGACATTGTTCTCTAAATATAGGTCTAACCCAAAATCTACGTTTTTTATTTATTTATTAATATTTTATCCATTATTAAATTCTATACGTAGCCAGTAACCTATTACACCTACTCAAATAAGAAATGACAGAAGGTAGTTGTCATAACCAGTCATAACATCATTCATGTCATAATTCAATCAAAATACGAAATTACAGATCATTTACGGATGGCAACATATGGCGAACAGACATTTACGTACACGTAAAACCTGAATGACGTCATGCTGGTTCATAATTTGACAGCTGTCAAAGTTTTATAATTATCTGACAGGTCTCAGGAATCAAAACTGTAAACAAACAACTGTTAGAGTTTAACAACTATTATAAAGATTAGCGACAGTTGTAACTGTCAAAAATGTACCAAATAGCTGTTTTCATAGAATGATAGCTATAACTATAGATGGCGGATTTGAAAATTGTAAAAAACATTCCCAAAAAAATATAATTGCAGCTCTTAAAAATGTAACAATTAAATATTGCTAAATCTTAACTAGTTAGAGTAGGATGTGAAGTATGAGGTGTCACAGTTATAACTGTCTTAAGCTGCAGTTGCACAGCTGATTGTGGGAAATGCCTCTGCTAAAATTGTGTGTAATTTGTTATTTGACAGTTGTCATCAAAACTGAAGGCGCTGATTTACATCTCATAACCTAAAGAAGTTAGAGATCGTCAGGATGCTGGCTGGAGTCCCCTGGTTTGTTAGGAACGAACAACTTCGAACGGACTTGAATATTTTATCCCTCCTGTCAACCTCGGACAGTAAGATTCCACCGCTCCACCACAGGTGCCAATTCTCTGGTCACACATCTCGTGGAACTTGACCCAGATGGACCGCCACCCAAAGTGAAGATTAATCGAGTGCTGACCGTTGCTAGTCCACTACTGAGGACCACGACACCTTTAGAGATGTTGAACTCCGGGGAAGACGGATTCCACCTACTCAATTAACATCAAGGGCAGGGGAGGGGAGCTTGGAGGAGATTATGGGGGCTTAGGAACGTCGCGTTCAACCCTGGAAGGGAGATGTCTACAACATATTATCAAAACGTGTCTTCAGTTTAGAAAAGTCTTGGCAAAGTGGGTGCTCAAGTCTAATGAGCAAAAGAAGTTGATGGTGTTCAATCGATTTTAGTGATAGTGATCTTTATTAGTCAACAACAACAACAACAACAATATATGTGTATGTGTGACACGTCAAAGAGATAATAAAACACAAAATAAAAAGCTTATAAAACTCATGTACAAGTTACACAGTTGTCTAACGAGACTTATTACAAACAAATATACAGGGTGCGGCAAAACAAAACAAAGTTTTGAAGAGCTATTAACAAAAATTGACACAACTTACGAAAGAGTGGTTTATTCTGCTTGAGTCAGTACTACACCCCATTTTTTCACTTGTTTTAAAGATCACATCAGCAAGATGTGATCTTTAATCTCAAAGCGATTTCTGAAGTTTTCAACTGCGTTCTGGCACATATCGATCGGAATGGCGGCAATTTCCTCTGTAATATGGATCCTCTGTTCTTCTAAATTGTGAGGACGATGCTTAAAAACCTTTTCCTTGAGGTAGCCCGACAGGAAAAAATAAAATGCTCAAATCCGGTGGTTTCACATTTTAACAATACGTTGGATCATGATGGACGGTTTGAATGTCAAACCCAGCTTCATTTGACAATTGAGTGTCAAACTACCTCGTATAGGAAGCCTTCAACATTAAAGTAGCCCACGTCTGATGCAAAATCAGTAGACGCAGCAAAATCTGACAAGCAAAGAACCAAAAACGATAAATTTGGCAACCTTTTATCCTTAAATGTCAAAGTTGTGGCAGAACCGGAGGTGGTGATCATCGAGTTCGATCATAATTGACATTTAAATGTCAAACTTGAGGGCGGTGGTTATTTTTAACGTCACAACCAGCAGACGTAGCAAAATCTGACAAGTAAAGAACCAGAAACGTTAAATTTGACAACCTTTTATCCTTAAATGTCAAAGTTGTGGCAGTACCGGAGGTGGTGATCGTCGAGTTTGATCATACTTTACATATGGAGGTCAATCTCGAAGGCGGTGGTTATTTTTAACGTCAAAACCGGCCATATTGAACGTTCTAAATGTTGGACTCGACCATATTATGACAACTAGATCAAGTCAAATCAAACTTGAGGTCCGATTAGACGTTTCCAAAACTCTACTGGACCATATTTGACAGTTAGACGTCAAATTCGAACCTGGTGGGCGTTTTTAGCGGCGAATTCGTCCAGTTTTGACATTTATTCAATTTTTAACGTCGTGAAATGTCAAATTTTACATTTACATGTCAAATTCGGCCACCTTAGACAACTTTACCGTCGAAATCGACCAGATTTAACATCGATGGAACTCGATCACGTCTGACGTTTAAACGTCAAACCCCACCGTGTTCAATTGAATGTCTAATATTTTTCCATTTTGAACCTTGAATTCCGTTATAATTGACATTTAAATGTCAAATTCGGCCGTATTGGAAGCTTTTAACAACGAAGCGAGAATTAAAAGCAGACAGGACATTTAAACGTCAATGTCATATTTGACACTCGCGTGTCAGGTTCGCTGATATAGGAGGTTGTTAAGGTGGAACTTGGCAATATTTAAGATTTAAATGCGTTTTCAATGACGTTTAAACGTCAAACTCAGCTGTATTGAAAGCTTGCAACCTTCAAATACGATTAAATGGTAAACATAGCTTTATTAGGACTTACCAACGTTGAATACGACCCAGTTCGGTCATGTTGTTCGCCGGCCACCCTAGGTTGCCCCTCAGAGAGACGAGGCGCGCAGGGAACATCTGCCGCAGTTTTGTCATTGAAATCTGCGCTGTATGGGCCGTAGCCCCGTCTTGTTGGAATCAAATACCCGCAAGGTCTTGTTCTTCAGCCAACCGTGCCAATTCTGGCTCAAAAAATTTTTCGAGCATCGAAACATGTCACCGTTATGGTTGTTGTACGTCCATCCTCCGCAAAAAATGGAAATGGCACACCATACAGTGATTTTCAGGGAGTGGAAAGGTCTCTCGTAAACTCGACCAATAACTGGACTTCATCACTACTGAAGGTCGTTGACCTTGGTGGGATACGGTTTAACATTTCTTGGGCGCGATCAACACGGTTTTGACTCCTGAACCAGCATAATCTTATAGGGATGGAAGACTAAATCTTAAAATGTTAAATGCAGTTGCATGTTTCCGGGCAGAGCGTGATGGTGATTGTTGAATAGCTGCTCTCACTAGAGCCACATTTTCGGGAGTTCTCACTGTATTGGGTCTTCCCATACCCCTAGGACTTTTTGTTGAACGCAGTAACTTCAACGTGTCCATCTTGTGACATACTACTTATTTTAGAAGAGTATGGTGTCGAATGGGATGATTTATTGAATCAATCGATGAGATTTGGGTCTACTACGAATCAACACATGATCAAAATGATGTTCAAAACGATCATGATTGTTGTGTTCTGGAATGAAGATGGGATCGTGCTTGTTGACTACCTCAAATCTCTACGTCGTCAACACAAATTAGTAGCTATTTTGCTTCAAAAAAATCAAGAAAATCGCAAAGAGATATGCTTTAAAATAGAAAGAAAAAGTGATTCGTATATTTAGGGGCCGTAAAATATTGATTATTTTTTGTTAGAAATAAATAATACATGAGTGCGAGGAAAAACATTTATTCTGCAATGAAAACATCCATATGTTTACAATAGATGCTGTATATTCTTCTGGAAATATGATGGACAGGATTGAATTTCATACATGACATACCTTGCAAGCGCACGTATATTGTATACTTCGTTGTTACGACTTTCAATAAAATGTATTTCCTCATTGTGTCGGAAAAACCAATAAAGTTTATTTCAATAGCAATTTTTGCGGTTACAGCTTCCCCATTTCTTTCCATGACTGATGGAAAGCATATTGATTTATTTTATCATTTAATACTTCACGCAAGATTTGAATTTTACCGAGAGGAAATTGCTTTTAATAGCTTCTAGCAAGGACATCGTATTTACCGGAAAAACTTATCTCTTGCAGCACTATCGAAGTAAATGTCTCGGAATAAATGCATTTTCCATAAAACTTGATTAATCGATTTTTTAAATAGTCCTATTAAACTAATTAATATTATTAATCGATATTAATATAGATACAACTTCCTATTTTATTCTATGTTATTATCAGAGAAACTTTATTGAATTTAAGAACATATTGACTCCTAGAGATGTCAGCATCCGACGCTTGGCGTCTGAACGAGGTGACGCTTGCGTATTCTGACGCATCCGCATTTCATAAACCTCAATCTACAAGCACCACGTTCACGTCGGTTTTGCGAAATTCTTTTGTATACAAGTTAAAAAACGGTCACATTTTAAAAAAAATTTCACCGCCTCTCAAATTGAATGCCTCTTACAAGTTAGAGTTCGCGTTTGCTAACGAAAAAGTCGACGATTCAAAGCTAGAAATTCGTATACAACATTGTAAACAATAAGCTGAATGAATATTAACATAAACAAGATAATGTACGGGTATGAGATTGGGAAATGCGAAGCTGAGAAGAGGATTTTAATAATCATGTCTTGATAATTAGTAAATTTAGTTTAAAATTTTCTGTAAAACATAATGATTTGGATACTATATGCGGTTTGTAAATTAAAATTTAAGATAGTGATGTATTTTTGCGAGGAAAAATTAACGTAAAGGTGAAATAAATTTTTTGGGGCATGGACCAGTGCTTTGGTAATATGGTAATATGTTTTGGTATGATTTTGATTTTCCGTCCTGTAACTGGGTAAGTTTAAAAATATTTTTGATATACCACATTTTGTTCTTAACTTCAAAAAGTTACTAAGTTAACCTAAAAAGTATTAGGAAAAAAAAATTGAATCTTTAGATCACTACTAGAACAAAATCTTCCTGCAATAATTAAACTCAAAAAGTTTTGTCAGCAAAATATTGAAGATTTCCGCTTGGGGTGTCTTAGAAAATTGTCGGCATAAGTTTTCCCGCCTAAAAGATGTATTTTAGTCCTTTTTGCCAGCTTATTGTTCTAGCATCAATGATAATTTTTAAAACTAATTGCCAAAACAATTAAGATGCAATAATGCAATAATATCTCCTTTTCTGAACATCAAGGTGTCAATTTTTCATTATATCTCTTTCTATTCTCTGTATCATCGTATCGTTTTCCTTACTGGATAAAATACAGTTTGTCCTAGGACATAAATTGTTTCCAAAATTACATTATTGTGGGTTAAATGGGACAAAATTATGTGCATGTGAGGTAATGAGACAGGTTTCAAGTAATGCAAACTGATCTTAAGACGTCGTATGAAGATTTTATAACGCTGTTTGTCGTTAGAAATCTTTTGATCAGTGAAACGTCAAGCGCAAACTTATTTCCGTGACAACACTTCAAGAAGACTTCAACGCAATAAACAACGGTCGTGAAAACTTATGTTCAACTATGAGTACCATTTTGTGTACATGTTCATAACATCTACAATAATAAAGTAGTACTCGTTCATTGGTTGGAGTTCTTTCATTTAGAAATTACTGTATTGTATGTCAAATATTGACGTTATTTGTACGTCAAATTTTGACGTTACCTGTATGTCATTTGTACCTCCACGAATGACTCCTTCTGGTTGTGACAAATTGACGTCAATTTCTAATACTTCCAACGTCTTCTATAACATCATGCCCGTCGTAGGTATCACTAAAATATGACGTCATATTAATATCAAGGGTGGAAGGAAATACGTTCCATATTCATAGGTATATGGCTGTTTTCTTTTTAAGTTTTTCATGGAAGTATTTTTAATTACAAAAATTAATAATAAAAGGAAATCATCGTAGCAACGATCACCTACGATTGAGGTATTAACACATTCTTAACATTAAAAGACTAACAAAAACCTTGAACCGTGACGTGAAACTGTGACGTCTTACAGAGGTACAGAATGACGTATATACGAAGTCTATAAATTATAGATAATGATAATATCAGTACACAGGAATTAATTCAAGAAGCAAAGCAATTGCAGCATATCACATCAGCAATGAAAGAGAATCGGAGAGATTACAGAAATACGCTTGAGTTAAATTAAAATTAAGCGTATGATTTTACACATGTCACAGATTTTGACAGCCACAATTGAATAAGTCAGAGATATTATAATCTGTAAAAAACAGCTGTCAGAAATTTTTTGGCTATTACGACAGTCAAGTTTACGTAAAATTTTAAAATTTGACAGTTATCAGACGTATATTCAAGGTCACAATGACCAGCAAATTTGAAAAAATGCTGTATTTATGATCCGGTAGTTGTCAGGAGTATTAAACCTGTCAGAATAGTAACGAAATAATTGTTTTGATAGTTTGACGTATTTCAGAAAAATTATAACATCTACAACTATTGAAACTATAAACAAAATCACTAGTTTTGCAATCTGACAGCTGTCAGAAATTTTTTGATTATTACGACACTCAAATTTACGTAAAATTTTACAATTTGACAGCTATCAGACATATTTGGAAGGCCACAATGACCGTAGAATCTGAAAAAATACTATATTTATGATTTGGTAATAGCCAGAAGTATTAAACCCGTCAAAATAGTAAAGAAATAATTGTTTTGAACGTTTGACATATTTCAGAAAAAATATAACATTTACAACTATTGAAACTATAAAAAAATCACAATTTGTCAGCTGTCAGAAAAATTTTAATAGTTAGAATCGTCAAAATAAGGAAAAAATGACACGTTTATACGTCTTGACAACTGTCAGACATATATAATTACGAAAAATAACAAATTTTACAATTTTGACATACATCTGTCACACAAAGATGCATTTGAAAAGCTCTATGACGTCTACAAGTATTTGTAACTGTTAAAAACGACTATTTTTTATAATTTGACAGCTGTCAAAAATTGTACAATTTGACAGCTATCAAATAGCATATTTTGAAGGTCACCATGACGGTAGAATCTGAAACAAAAAAACTGTATTTATGATTTGGTAACTGACAGAAGTATTAAACCCGTCAAAATAGTAACAAAATAATTGTTTTGACAGTTTGACATACCTATTTCAGAAAAATGATAACGTTTACAACTATTAAAATTATTATTATTTTTACAATCTGGCAGTTGTCAGAAAAATTTTAATAGTTACAATCGTCATGTTGACAAATGTCAGACATTTATAATTACGAAAAAGAACACATTTTACAATTTTGACATACAGCTGTCAAACAAAGATGTATTTAAATAGGTCTAATAACGGCAAAACCTGAAATAAATCACTGTATTTATGATTTGGTAGCTGCCAGATATATTAAAGCCGCCGAAATAATTATTTTGGTACTTTGACATATTTAAGGAAAACTATGACGTCTACAAGTACTATTTGTAACTGTCAAAAACGACTATTTTTTATAATTTTAGAGCTGTCAAAAATTGTACAATTTGATAGCTATCAAATGGCGTATTTTGAAGGCCACCATGACGGTAGAATCTGAAAAAAAACTGTATTTGTGATTTGGTAGCTGTCAGTTTAAGTATTAAACCCGTCAAAATAGTAACAAAATAATTGTTTTGCCAGTTTGACATATTTCAGAAAAATTCTAACGTTTACAACACTATTGAAACTGAAACGAAAATCACTATTTTTTACAATCTGACGGAATGTCAGAAAAATTTTAATAGTTACAATCGTCAAAAAATACACGTTTATACATTTTGACAATTGTTAGACATTTATAATCACGAAAAATAGCAAATTTTACCATTTTCACATACAGCTGTCAAATAAAGCTGTATTTGAATAGCTCTAATAACTGCAAAACCTGAAATAAATCACTGTCTACTACTATTGAAACGGTGAAAAATCTTTCGTAATTTGACAACTGTCAGAAATATCAATATTGGAAAAAAATACATGTTCTATAATTTCATAGCTGCCAAATATTTTTTATCGTTGCGACAGTCAAAATTACAAAAAAAAAAATTGATTTTACGATTTTAAAGCTGTTAGTTAGTTGTCAAAAGATTGAAAACCGTAAAAAACTAAACTTTTAACATTTTGACAGCTGTGAAAGTGTGTCAAAAATGTTAAGTGTGACATTGTTCCGTTTAAAAAACTATCAATATTTATTAGTTGCCAAAGCCGCGTCAGTACCTCAAGATTGAGTCGTTAAAAATACACGTTTTTTTCACGTCATGAGTTGGTCACTTTAACATATCTTGGGCTTGAGTTTAAACAAGAAGACATGCATGTCTATTTAAAATAATGAATATTCATCGATACTATTTATGTTATAGATATCATCAAGCAATGGTATCAGATAGACTAGAAAATGTGACACAAACAATATCCAGACTATTAGAAGGCTACGATATTAGATTAAGACCAAATTTCGGAGGTAAATACCGACTTAAATAAATTCCAACTTTTATAATAATAAATTACAGGTGAACCGTTGTATGTTGGTATGGATCTTACAATAGCCAGTTTTGATGCAATTTCCGAAGTGAACATGGTAAGTTTTATTTTAGATTAATTCATTGGAGATACTATAGATAGGTTTTTGTCTTGAAATAAATTAGGTCGAAATGATTAGCGATGGCAAATAGCTTATTTCTACTAGAAGTTGAGGGAATAAAATAAGATGTAAATTTTATTTCTTGAGCCGTTTCAAGAGGGAGAAGTAATTGATTTTACGTAAAAGGCTATCATCCTGTCTCGAACAGCTTTATCACGTTTTCGATTCATTGAACTTGGCCGTTTTAAATCTTCCAGACTAAATAATTCTATTTCGTCTCCTGTATTTTGTTTAATTGAAGATAGAATGCTGAATAATATCTAAAAGATTACGAATTTTCGAAGTTGACATTTATAACAACTCTCACGTAACTTTCCTCGACATAACAGAGAAGTTTAGTTTCGAAAGTATAGTTCAATTTATTTGAAGTGTCTGAAACAAGTTTGTTTCTCAAACTATTGTAGTGGACGTTTTTTATTTTCAAAATATTTACTATTTATCAACAGACAATTTTACTGCGTCACTTGATCCGTAGCGACGTCCGAATGTATCTGATCGCGGAAAAGAAAAAGATAAAAGTGGAAGGACCTGCTAAATATTCAGCAGCACGTCCCATTCCTCTCCGGGGGCATCCGTCGAAATTACGATGGCGTGATGAGGGAAGATGCATACGCCCGATTTGATCGAATCATTAGACGGTCCTCCTTGGATTAATCTGACTTAGCCACTCGCTGCTCCAACGATGTGCGATAAATCTGAAGTATACTCGATCCTTGCAGGAACTCGCGTTTTCCAATTTCCGCGCATAAATTCCGGTGGAATCGCTCCGGTTGATTTTGCATATGGTTCGAGGCCATCCGCGCGATAAATTTAGGGTCATGTAGCGGTCTGTAGTTCTTTTTCTTGTTCTGAATTAATTATATATGCATATATACACACTTGTACATATGTATAAATAAATATAATAAAAAAAAATTCCGACAACCTTAGGTGAAATAGGAAAATTGGGGTATGGAGCCATTATTAAGTACCTGTATTTAAAGGGGTTAAAAGGTAAACAGATTTACAAGATTTACTCTTCGATTAATGATATGCTTAAAGTTTTAAAACGAGTACATTTTCTTTGAAGATGAACACCGATCGATTAAAATGCTGATGCAGTTCACGATTTTGTTAGATTTGGGCTAAAACGAATATCCGAGAAAAATGACTCGATTTGGACAAAAAAATGAATCCCCAAATGTCTGAATGTTGACCAGAAGCGTGTAAAGGTGGAAGTATCACGTTCGATCTGTGCTCGGTTTGAAAATGATGCAGACTTCTTAAGCCGTATTGTTACTATGGATGAAACTTGTGTACGTTTCTACGACCCAGGAACAAAGCAAAACTCGATAGAATGGACACACTCTGGTTCTCCAAAGCCTAAGAAGTTTCGTGTTCAAAAATCTGCTGGAACAGTTCTTCAGTTTTTTGGGATTGCCACGGAGTAATCATGATTGATTGATAAATGAAGGTGGAACGATAACTGGGAAGATCGTAAATTTTTTTCCAATAGAGAGGTGATAGATGTGGAGACCTGATTTGCAGAGCAAGATAAAAAAAATAAAAGAAAACAAGTCTAGTAAAGAAGACCAAAGCACGACGATTGAATCCTAAATATTGTATTGCGACTCCCGAGTATGGATGAGGAATCTTATGGACTACGGATGCTTTTCTGGATAAGAAATCGGACCTATCCACCGAATAGAGGAATAATAGATCGTCTTGCATACACTGGCGATTGAAAAAATGTAATGTTTTCGTATGCTGAAAAAGAAATGCCATTAAAATTGAAGTTTTAGCACGACAATGACCCGAAGCAAACCACATCATGCTAGAAGCGACAAAGGTTTTGTTCTTGGTGCTGAATATACATTTCTTTGCAAGAAAAGTACTGCTGACCGATGTTCATGATGAAATATACGAGGACTGGTTCATAAATAAATTGCTTCCAGATATACCGAAGAATTCAATCATTGTTCTTGATACTACTTCGTATCATAGCAGAAAATTTAAAAAGGTTCCAAAAACAAGATTGATGGATTTGCAAGGAATAAAGCTCTTACCTTTCGCTTACCTATCATTGTGAACTCAACCCAATCGCTTAAACATCACATTAAAATTCATTTACCTTCAAATCTAAAGATATAAAATCATTAATTTCAGAGGTTTATTGAAATGTAACGATAAATAACTGAGATATGATATCGAAAGTAATATGTGGATAGTAGACAACTTGCAGGACGATGTTAAAGAGTTCAATGCGTGCATCAATTAATTGTACAACAACACTCTACAGTCTCGTACGTACATAGAAAACACACTACACTAGGTAGGATTAAAAATATACAGGGTGTTTCATAATATATGCGCAGGACTTCAGGATGTGATAGCTTGTCCAAAATTAAAATTCATCAATTTACCCTGCACGATTTTCGAGATGCAAATATCTCCGGAACCGTTTATCGTAAAGAAAACAAATATTAAATTAATAATAAATTGTACAGTCAACATAACCACACACACCGCACACACATTCAATAAGAACACAAATTTAATTTGTACAATTTTTTCAACAAACGCTGAAATGTGCGAACGTTTACGGTTTGGAGAGATTTTAAAAAGACAACTTTTGTATCACATTTTATTTTTTTTTTTTAATTATGCAATTATGAAGTTAACGTTTGCTTTTCTTACTTGTTCTAATGTTTTAGTAAAATCAAATTTTTATTTCAAAAAATTGACCATGTTTTTCAACATAAAAGTTGACTTTTCTCGAAAACGGTCAACTTAACCAACAGTACAGTAGTTTTTGTGTAGAAAACATTGGCGGTTCAAATGGGCGCCTCAAAACCGTACTTTTTCCAGTGGCGTAGAAGTTGTGGAGAAAAACAACACTACCCCTTCAAAATCTTCACCAATTATGACTTAAAATTTTTTTTTGCGCAGTTCTTAGCTTATTATGAGTGCTTACAAAAGCTGTTTTCTTTACGATAAAGCGTTCCGGAGATATTTGCAAAAAACAATTTTTTTTAATTAAATTTCACCACCCTGTATCTCGAAAATGGTGCATTTTAGAGGGTAAGTTGATAGAAACTTTTTTCCAAATTTTCAGACAAGCTATCACATCCTGAACTCCTGCGCATATATTATGAAACACCCTGTATAATAACCGCATATCCAATTATACACTAAGATATCGAATCTGATTAATGACTGGAATTTGAATGTTATTCAATTTAGGGAGAAAAGGGAGACATATTGATTGAGTTCTCTTTGAAAAAAAAATTATTAACGAGGATTTTTCTGCATTAACTGATAATTTCCACTTTTCAAAATATCCTTGAAGGAAATAGAGATGATTTTGTATTTTGTCCTGAGTCCATACCTTGCCAAAGTTTTTTTCCACGTCCATCAGCATCATCGCTGTATGATTTTGTCTATTAAAGCTATTTATAATATCTGCTATAATCCTTTCAGCTTGATGTCTAGTACTATATTGTGGCCTGAATCCAAATTGTTCTCGAGAAAGTACATCAGTGTTTTCCATATGTTCTTGAATAGGTTCGTAGATAAATGTTTCTACCAACTTCAAAATTGTTGCCAAAAGGGAACTAGGTTTATATTTGGTAGATTATCAGATCCAGTTGCTTTTTTAGAGCGAGTTTGTTTAAGGAAATTTTGAATTTTTGATGGAGTAACTAAAAAATTAGTAACTTGGGACGGATCTATTGTATTTACATAATTTTCAATAGACGAGAGGCCAAACTCCCAGCAAGGCACATTAACGCGTTATAGAGATAAATTTTCTCGAGAACCGTTTGATGAATCTGCTTCGCTCTGGGCAAGTTGGTTCATCTTGTTAATCTAAACGAGAGGCCAAACTCCCAGCAGAGCACATTAACGCGTTTGAGCGCTGTGACCGCTCCAAATAGATACATTTTCTGGACTCGTTTTCAATAGACGTACTTCTTAATCAATTCTTCTGTCCATTTATTTCACCTATCATGAAATTTTCGAAACGCTGCCGGTAAAGAGTCCGCCATATCCTTTTCGGTAACCACAATTGCTCCATCATCTTCCACTAGAGAATGTATTTCGTCCAAGGTTTAATATTTTACCTAAAAAATTCACGACCAAAAAAGATATCTGTCCTAACAAAGAAACAATTATAATTCAAAGTATAATATTTACTTTTGGAACATCATCAGTTATATCCAGTCTAATTCTCATCAATTTATCGATTGACATATTTCTAGCCTCCGTGAAGTTTTAATTTGGTTATGCTACCATCAACATTGCTGCCAACAAATGTCGAAAATAGTCCTGCATATGATTATGGGGCCGGCAATTTTGAATGTTTGGCAATATCTTTCCTATTGCTCCAATTTGATTTAGGCATATGCTTTGAAGAGCAAACTTGATAACTAACTAGAAAAAAAATGCTGGCCGTAGAATGGAATATCTGCGACATATTTTGTAGAACTGACCAGTAGCTGTAAAATATTTTCAGTCAAGAATCGTTATTGCCCAAATCAACACAATCTCATTCGTAGGTGCCGCAATTTTTTTTGCTGTGCTGTACATTATAAGTTAATTGGGGGGATTATTTTTAAATGTTTTTAAACAGTCTTTTCGCTATTTTAGCAGATTAAGCCATTAAAACATTCTGGCAAAAGAATTTTGCTTGTATTTCTCCTTTCAATTTACAAAGATGGTTACGGAGTTTCTCCCTAAACAACTTGATATACATAGAAGTTGAACTCAACTGAAACATTCAAAATAAATGTCAGTAATTACGAGGGCGACCGGAAGTGTTTCCAAAATCAGCAAGAGATAACGCACGAAGGTTGAAATGGATTGATTGGTCAGCAAGGGCAACCATTTTTGTAGCAACTCTCAAAATTTCAGATGTCTACTGTCAATAGGTGTTGTTGGATGGCTGGGAAGACGGCCACGGAAATTCAAATTATTTTGCTAGAGGTTCATGTACAAGCACAAAGGACGAACCACGGAGTGGACGCCCAAAAACCCAAAATGGTCGACAAGATTCATGATGTCGTGTTAGCCGATCGCCGATTGAACTTGAAAGAGATAGCAGAGACAACAGGCATCTCAGAGAAACCCGTTGGCCATATTCTACACGAAATTTTGGGCATAAAAAAGCTTTCGGGGCGATGGGTACCGCTTTGGAGGAGTGTCTGGCGGGGATTCAACCCAATCCAAAGGATTTATTCACCACTACATACCGGAGACTAAGAAACAGACGAAGGAGTGGGCTTTTCCGACCAAGCAAAGACCGCTCCATCGGAACGACCATTTTTTGGGATTCTATCAGCAGAAGGGAAGGACGATCATGAGGCAATACAACAACGATTTATTGACCCGATTCGATGCAGTATTGATAGAGAAACGGCCTTATTTTGTAGACCTCGATACATCCAATTTTTTCCGACGGTTGGAAGAGACTGGAGCACCGTTTGAAAAAGTGTATTGATCTTCGAGGAGACTACATCGAAAAATAAGAATAAAAAACCACACCAATAGCTTGTTTTTCTTGTCGATTCCGGAAACATTTCAGGTCGCCCTCGTATCATGACAATATTTGCGTTAGGTTGAACGTTTTGCACGTTTTGTTTACCAAATTACTTAGAGATGAAAAGACAAGAAAAATCACTCGATACTATTATTTCTTACAGGATTACACAATCACGTTATATTTGAATCAATACTGGAGGGACGAACGGTTAGCATTCAGCAATGAGGAAGAGATATTAACACTTTCCGGTGACTTCGCTGAAAAGATATGGGTACCAGATACCTTTTTCGCCAACGATAAGAACAGGTAAACTGCCAGCCTTTACTTTTTATCCTTTTTCTCTTTTTCCTTTCTCTTATCGCAAACAGCAAACACTCCTTTTCAATATAAATCTGTGATATTTTCAGTTTTTTACACGACGTTACTGAACGTAACAAATTAGTTCGACTAAACGGAGATGGTGCTATCACGTACGGGATGCGTTTCACAACGACGCTCGCCTGCATGATGGATCTCCATTATTATCCATTGGATTCGCAAAATTGTACCGTAGAAATAGAAAGTTGTAAGTAGCTCAAAATTCGTCATCGTGAGTAATAATGTTGTGAGTGTTTTTGCAGATGGATATACCGTTATGGATGTGGTTATGTATTGGAAGAGCACGCCAGTTAGAGGTGTCGAAGAAGCTGAACTGCCGCAATTCACCATTGTGGGTTATGAAACTAATGATAGGAAAGAGAGATTGGCTACCGGTATCTACCAAAGACTATCGTTGTCTTTCAAACTTCAGAGGAATATAGGTTACTTCGTGTTCCAAACTTACCTTCCAAGTATATTAATTGTGATGCTTTCGTGGGTCTCGTTTTGGATAAACCATGAGGCTACCAGTGCAAGAGTGGCGTTAGGTTAGTTTAGCTAATTAAAATATAAGTTTAGTCTTGCCTAAAGTTAAGTTAAGTTTGTGGGTCAACCAGTTTGCGCTAATGATATTGCAATTGACAGTTCTCCAATTGAGTTAAAATGTTTCGTATAGGAAAGGGGATATCTGCCAAAATTCGTTTTTAATACAGACAAAACTGGTTTGTTTTGGATAAACTTCAAAAGACTGTCTTAATCCATTATCTTCTATTGGATACTTACTGTCTCTTACTTAAAATGTAAGCATATACTTGTTAAAATATTGTTGTTAATCGATGATTCTCCAGGATTTGCAAACAGTTGCTCAAGACGTTTAAAGCTTATCATTCACGAAGAATTTTTAAGAATTTCACAAGAGCAATGGAAGATCAATTAGAGTTAACAGTAACCCAAAGTTGGAAGAGTTATAACATTGCTGATTACATCAAATTCATAGATGAAATTTAGTCAACTCCCAGAAATTCTTGTTTCCAGAAGCTCTTGCATGCTGCACCGGAACCAGCTTCCGCATTTCTTCAGTGCAGTGTGTGTCCAGACTACGGCTTTCCTTCTCGTCTTCTGAGTCTGTCGTCTTCTTCTTTTCGTTTTAGTGTCAAGTGTCAAGGTTTTTCAGATATTTTTTCATACTCGTGTCTGATGTCGGTCCAGTTTGGGCAGATAAACAGTACAGAACATCGTTGGTAAAGATATTTTCGGAAGCAACCGTGCCTTCCAACCAGTCTCTTATGTTTGGAATCAGTTTGTATGTCCAGCTATCATAAATGCCTTTGCTCCATGCAATTTGCCATCTTCTGACTAACTCGTTTCTCGCTTCATGCTTCGGCGTCCCTGAATATCGAACAAATCGTTCCCAAACGGTGAGTTCGATTGGGGAGGGGGAGCCTGACAATTGCTGCGACCCCCTCTGTTGAGGCTGCTTTATATGCATTGCACATTCTAACGCACACTACTTTGGAAAGGTCGGCTAGGTTTGCCCGTAGTTTGGTGTTCATGGTCGCCTCCCACCATATCGAATCTGCGAATGCACAACACCTGCCAAGATTCTTTTTCTTGATGATCGAGGGCTTCCCACGTTGGGCATTAGACACAAGAGGGCGGAGATGGTCCTTTCAGCTTTGGCAATACTTTCTCGGATGTGTGTTGCGAAGGACAATTTTGAGTTATCGTAGTACCTGACTAGCCAATAGTACACTTGGTTGCAAACTGAGAACTATTATTAACAAGGCGGTCACTTTTGATTTTCTGAATTATTTGACTTTCATTACTTTTACTTGGTAAATGTAATTTGTTCGGACTGGACGCCCTTATATTATGCGTGAAAGGATCATGCATCCAAAAACAGGAAGAGAGGAGACTGAGTAAGAATTGCAATTTTTCATGCGGTTAAAGTACGGAGAGTATATTTCAGATTACGTATCATTTCCGGTTGAGTTTCAAATATTTCCTGTATGCCAATGGTCTTACGGAATTTTGATGCCAAGGGCAAAGGTTTTGATAGTCCTGGATAATGCCTAGCATCATAGAAACCATGGTGTAGGACCATCGAAAAATTATTATCTAGAACCAGAAATATCATAACAAAGGTAATTTGCTCCTACTGCAGATTTTCGTATAAAGGCATAATAGATAAAAGAATGATGTATCCAAAAATGGAGAGAGAGAAGGATAGGGTACCCGATTTTGCCTTATTTATTTTTTCCGAATATAATTCATGTCAGTTAGAAGATGAGAAAAGTGTAGGCATTTATCAAAGTTTGAGATCTGCGCGTTTGTTTGGTTCGCGTTTGTTAAGGTTAATTCACAATACTCAAAGAAAGAACCATTCCATTTCCAGTAATAGATAATTCGTTCCTAAATAAACTTGACTTTCCAAGCTGAAGCAAAAATTGTTCTAGTAGTGACTGGTATGAGGTGGTAGTTTCGTAATATTTACGTCGTTTTTGTTGTACCAGTTTAATCAAACTTATGCTAACACGGCAGGTTAATTTCAAGATTTAATTACGTCACATCTGGTATGTTCAGTATTTTGCAACTTTTTACTGAGTAAATGGCTTCTAGATCTGAACCAACTGAACTACTCAAAATCCAGTTTTTTTACTTCTTCGCTATGAAGCCCAAAATCTATTTTTGTAATGACTTGAAGACCTAGAAGGCCACCACCTTTGTTGTTTTAGAATGACATGTTTCTCTTTATCATCTTGTTGCTGTTTTATTTGGCTCGTTTTTATTTTTATTACGAATCTCTTGTCATCCAAACATCTGTATGTCAAAGCTATCCTGCTAAAGGAGATCTGTTGTCCAGTTGGTTCTTGATAATACGATCCAGTACATACGAGGGAGCGGTTTTATATTCGCGGAATGAGTGGGTTGTAGGGGGGTGATTAGGCGCATTGGGGGCGTGGCCTGTGCAGCGACTCATAATTAGTATAAATACAAAGTTTCATTGTTGAACAGCAGCATTGAGGTGACCACTTATCCAAAAAGTTGAAAAAATTGTACTCGAAGATGCTCGACTAAAGAAGAAACAACTCGCAGAATTGGTTGGAGTATCCGATACAACAATTCTTAAAATCCTACACGATCATCTCGGCATGTCTAAGGTCAGCGCAAGATGGGTGCCGACAATGCTCACGCCGACGCAAAAACAACAGCGCGTAGAGTATTCGCGTGCATTTTTGGACCTCTGCAATGAAGACAAGGATGGTGTATTGAGTCGAATTGTTACTGGAGGCGAAACTTGGGTTCATCATTATGAACCTGAGTCCAAACAAGACTCCATGCAGTGGCATAAAAGGGCACAGCACCTCCCAAGAAATTTAAAGTGTCACAATCAGCTGAGAAACTCATGGCAACGGTATTTTGGGACTCGGAAGGAATATTGTTGATTGATTATAAAGATAAAGGTGTTTCTATAACCGGAGAATATTACGCTTCAATATTAGAGCGACTAAAAGAAGCCATTAAAGAGAAAAGACGGGGAAAATTGACGAAAGGTGTGCTGCTTTTGCACGACAACGCGTCCGTCCACAAGAGCCGCGTTGTGTTAGCTGCCCTGCATAAGGTGGGCTTCGAAATTGTGAATCACCCACCCTACAGCCCAGACCTGGCCCCGAGTGATTATTACCTGTTTCCGAAAATGAAAAAAGAGCTGCGGGGTAAAAAATTTACTGCCGATGATGAAGTCAAGGAGGCAGTTTCGGCGTATTTTTTTATGAGGGTATAAATTAATTAATTGAAAGATGTGAAAAATGTATCCGTCTTGCAGGTGAATACATTGAAAAAGAAAAATAATTTGGTTTTTTTATTTCCACCCCTTATCCCCCATTCCGCGAATATAAAAACGCTCCCTCCTATGTAGTCGTGTCCACTGCTTCTGCCCAAAAAATTTTTCTAATTTTTTTGCCCTTAAGACGCCTACAGACCAAACGCTCGGTTGTGCTACTTGGTGTACTAAAAGTTGAAAATAAAGTCGTAAAGACAAGTCAATGGCTGTTTTTCTTCCCCACGTAGACCGTCGAACCAACTATGGTTGTACGACAGACTGTACAGCCGATCAATTCGTCTGTAGGATGCTTTGGTACCGATCTTGCAGTGTCAACATTATTTTTCAATATTATTAATACTTCCATCCTAATGAAATATTCTCCTATTGTATGAGTAGTTATCTTTGAGTCAAACAAATCGACTAATCGACTATGTGTCAAATAATATTAAAACACATAGCCATGCTAACCACAAAAATGTTGATAATCTTATGAAGAACAATAACAGATTTATTAGAGCAGTTCTAAATATTTTCCTGTTTTTAGAATATTAGTACATATTTTTGATATCAAAATTATGTTCAACGGTTTCTTTAAATATTGCTTAGTTTGACCTACATATATAGTACTTACTACAAGCTTCGAAAAACCATAATAAAGGTTTTCGTTTTGTTGTTTTCAGGTATAACTACAGTGCTAACGATGACTACGATTAGTACTGGCGTCCGAAGCTCTTTACCACGAATAAGTTACGTGAAAGCGATAGACATTTACCTAGTGATGTGTTTCGTGTTTGTATTTGCAGCACTCCTAGAATACGCAGCCGTTAATTACACCTATTGGGGTGCCAGAGCTAAGAAAAAAGCAAAAAATCAAAAGACGATGAAAGGAAGCCAGGTAAAATAATATACGTTTATGTTTCTAGCCGTTTTTATTACTTTACGGAAGTAGTGTTATATGAGAAAGCGTGAAAGAGACAACAGGTTCGTTGGCACACTAATAGGACATCGTTAGAGTCATCGCCCGGATGTTTTATTACCTTTTAAAAATAAATTTCTCTCTCTTATTCATTAATTTTTTTTAATATTTTTTTAGGGACCAAAACTATCGATCAAACTTTTCAAGCTCAAAACGAAGATATCATAGAGCTGCAAGACGTGAGATTAAGTCCGATAGCATCGATAAGGAACAGGCACAATTCTAAATCGAACACGTGCGGTGAAATTGATCCATCGAAATTCCCGCCTAGTTTCCGGATAACTAGATCGAGTTACAATCCGAGTCATAGAACACCCGGACTTCGATTTAGAGGATCTAGAGGTGATACCCACGATAATACGAAAATATTCCTTTTTTTTACCGAGACGTGATTACAGGTAACCCGATCCATAAACCGAAAGTACTTCACGCGATTAAGAAAGGTGCTTCGGCTCTTAAGGCGTCAATGCCTAAAATAAAAGACGTTAATATTATAGATAAGTACTCTAGAATAATATTTCCTGTGGCGTTTATGATGTTTAATGCAGGTTATTGGTTGTTTTATTTTTTCGAATGAAAAGGATCTGGATTTATTATTTTTCTCGACCTATACTTAGGTACTTAATTAGTTGAAATAATAATTTAACATATCACTAGCTTTTCATCTAAACATATAAGAAGGAAGAAAGGGATAAGGATATGTTATTAAAAAGAAATAGGTTTAACAAAAGACGCTATAGAAATTGTAGATGTAAAATAGATACAGTTGAATTCTGTAGTGATTTCTTTTTAAAATAATGTACGCTTTTATTAATAAAAAATGTAAAGTTGTTTAAGGGACCCATGGTTGGTGTATGTACCTTAGTGAGAGAATAACACTGTAATATAATACAAGAAATAATATTGTACATTATCTATTAAATTATAGGACGAATTTGTTCGAAAATTTTGAATAAAAAGTGTATAAATATAATAAATATTAAGAGAATTATGATAATACATATTATATGTCGATGTTATTATATATAAATGTTTCAGAGTTCCTTATAAGAATATTATTAAGTGAGATCGTTACCTATATAATTTGTTGTGTTTGTTCGTTTAATTTTATAGATTGATATGTATGTTTTTAAAAATAAAATTGTCTACAATAAAGTAACGAAAAGTTTGATTAATTAATTGTAGTTTTCTAAGTTCTATCGATAATTCTTTATATTGTGATGAAAATTCTGATCATTTTTCTGCTGCTGTTTAAAAACGAATTAAACGACGACATCTGGTACCTATAGCTTGGTTGTGGATTGTGTTTATCAATCAAGGGCTAAAGCAGCTATCTATGTTCTTGAAATCGAAAAATTGATCTGTACATTGCATGACAGTAATTTCAGTTCTTCAGCATAGCGACCATAAACAATATCATCTGTATCTCCTACAAGCGAATTTTGTTCTGATTTTTTTTTGTGGTGGGTGCTCTCTGAAAAAATGTCACCGTCCCTCCAGAGAATTGAACCCCGGCGCCTATCGTCCTCTCACAACGATAGTCAGCTGCCTAACCACTGCGGCCATCGATCCGTTTGCAACTCGTTTACCAATTGACCTTATTTTTAAAGCTTCAAGTTCAAGTCGTTTCAGTATCCTGTGATGTCTACCAAGAATGCTAAGTCACACAGCCATCTTGGATCACGTATTTTAGAGAGCCTCTGTTATTCTAGGGTTGGAACTGGTGTTCCTTTAGTCCGTTTTTCTCTCTTGGATGCGTGGTACGATGCCACGTCACGTAATTGGTGATATTGTCTACCACGTCATTTGCAAGACGCGTCTTGTTATGACCCGCGGAGGAGATCTGTCCGGATTCAACTCTGCTAGGTGTTCTATTAACGGATTATCCGACCGAGATGCCTTCTCTAACGTTTTCCTGGTCAACGCCAACGCGTACTCGGTAAGTGTTTGAAGCTACAAATTTATGAATGTGAATTTGGGCATTAGATACATACCAGGATGCTTCGAGAATAATTCGCAGCATCCGGTTCTGTAATACGTTGAGGCGCTTGATTTGGGATGCGCTGGCACTGGACCAGGTATAAATCAGCAGCTTAATTTTAAGATTCAAGGAACTGAGCTAGAGCAGAGGAGTGGCATTTGTGAAATGCTGGCTGAAGATCAGCTTCGTTATGTCCAACGTTATTCCCAACGCGAAAATCGTAAAACTGGCACACCAGACCATCATTACGTGACGTCCTGTAGAGTGCAGTATCATCCGCGTATATGGCTAACTTAGTGTAGAAGATAAAAAGTTCGGGTCCTAAGACGGAACCCTGTGGAACGCCCGAACGAATGGACATGGGGGCTGAGAACTCGTCAAACATCTTTATCCTAAAAGTCCTACCAGATAGATAGGACTGAATCTTAAATAATAGGCCGTCGTACCATACCGAATCGACGGCGTGAGCAAAGTCTAAAAACACAGCACCAATCGAATGCCGCAGCTTCAAAACGTTCTGGACTTCCGCGACTTATCGCTCTATAATTAGACGGGAGCAGCGGATTTTTGCGGGGCTTCCGGAGCATAACGACATCGGCCCGTTTCCAGATGGACGGAAACGCTCTCAGACTCAGCATGGCACCAAGCAAGACGATCATGTATTTCAAGCAATAGTTTTTCCTTAATTTGCATAAAATCGACATTTCTTTTGTAAGGTCATAAAATCTTTAAACCGGCGATGGTTAAATCCGATCCGGATCGAATGAAATTGATAGCGTTTATTACCACATCTAAACGTTCTTCAGCCGAATGAACTTAGAGCAAACAAAGCTGGTGCTCTAAGTCTGGTAAATAATGTAATGTAGAATTATTAAATTATCATTTTGCATATCCATAGCGGTTGTTCTTTCTTTCAGAATTCCGATAAAACCTTTTCGTGAACCCACCATAGAAGGTACACCATCTGTACAAGCTCCAACTAATGTACACCACTACAAACCATTGTATTGTATTATATTGTATTGCTGGTGGGCCATTCAGATTCCAAGCACGTCTCCTCACTGCGATCTATTGATCTATTATGATTACCCTATCCCATCAGCACCCTTCTATTCCAATGTTCTTGACGAACCTCAAAACTAGTTTGGATGCCAAGACTTTGATCTACTCAGGTGTTAAGGTCGCCTGTTCTCGATGCTGAATCCTTTGCCTTTGCAGTTCTCAGAATCGACACGTGTCTAGATCATCTTTGCCCATCTTTTTGAGATGGTACTTTAGAGGGTAGTAGCCAGTCACAAGGCTCGTAAGAATCCTTAGCTCTAATACTCTCGTCCAAAGCAATTAAAAATGCTTGAAAAACAGTCACATCTTCGGGTAACTCTTTTTTGATACCACCAACCATCATATCATAAAAGTTCTGCAACATCTGCTATGCATTCTTTGGTAAACTCTCCTTCAGTGAATGGCTTCGATGCCTTCCCTATTTTGGAACTGACTATCAAGATAGTTTTAACAACACTATCCAGATGTAATCTTTGTTTATGGAACATTCGTTGCTGTTTTCCCAAATCGGAGTAGTGAAGGGTGAAAAACATAAATGATGTGTGCTTTAACATTTTTAAATGTCTTGCGGGCCGCCTTAAAACTCGTGATGGGCCACATTCGGGTCGCTGCCCGACGGTTGCCCATATATGACCTAGAGTCTAGATCAGGAACTTCCAGAGAGTATCAAAAGAGAAATAGAAATGACAAAAGATCAGAAGGCATTTTGAATTAATTAATTAATTTTTATTCTGTATCTATGCTTAATCCCTGTATGACTGCCTTTTTTTTTCATTTTTGCGAAATCTTCATTTCTGCCTAAGGCTATATTGAGCAACTTTGTTTGAGCAATTCGGTCTTACACCGCAGAATGCGAGAAGATTTATTTGTCTGTAGAGCTGAAGAATAAGTTGTGGCTTTGCGTTATTATTATTCTTCTAATATATATAGTATACTCCCTACGATCTCTAAAATTCTTGAGCGTATTATAGCGACCCAATTATCAGATCATCTTATTAAAAATGATATTTTACCTAAATTTCAATCTGGGTTTAGGAAAAACTATAGTTGCGAAACTGCTCTTGCATGCATTACTGATGATATTATCAAGGGAATTGATGCAAATAAAATTACTGTCTTCGTTGCCTTGGATTTTTCCAAAGCTTTCGACACGATCAACCATCGGATTTTATATGCTCTACTTCATTATATAGGTCTCGGTGAGAGTGCTGTGAGGTTTTTTGTGAATTATTTGTCTGATAGAACACAACGTGTCAGAGTAGGTAATAAGCTGTCCGATGTGCGGGTATTAGGGGCTGGTGTCCCTCAGGGTTCCGTTCTCGGCCCCATACTTTTCTCAATCTATACTTCATACTTTCCTACTGTACTAAATACATGCCAATATCACTTTTACGCTGATGATAGTCAACTTTACCACTCTTTCTTCATTGATGATAGAAAGAATGCAGTAAAAATGATTAATGACGACCTGGAGGCATTGTGTGCTATCTCGGAGCAACACTTTTTAAAGCTTAATCCTGATAAGTGCTCTGTTACTATTTTTGGTAGATCTGCTTTGCAAACTGTTAATGATATCACTATAAAAATTCGAAATCATACGTTGCCTGTAGTAGACAGGACTAAAGTTTTGGGATTAACTATTGATAATCACCTGCGCTTCTCGCAGCATGTCACATTACTGTTGAAATCTTCTTACTGCAAATTGAGAGTGTTATTCAATAACAGACATCTTTTTCATCAAAAATTGAAATTACTTCTATGTGATTCATTAGTGCTGTCTATGTTTACTCATTGCTCGTCTGTGTATGGCCCTTGCCTAACAAAGTCTGATTCAGATCGTATTCAAAGAGTGCAGAAATCGTGTCTGCGCTTCAGTTATGGAATAAGAAGGAGAGAGAAAATCTCACATACCTTAAGATGGGCTAACTGGTTGAGTATGGCGGAACGCCGGGTTTTGCATGCATCCTGCTTTTACTTTAAAATACTAACTTTAATGGTTCCTCCATATTTGTCAGAGAGGGTAAGATTCAGAACAGACACACATAATATTAATATTCGTCACAGACATACTATTGAAACACCACGACATCAGATCGAGACATTTAAAAGATGTTTTTCTTATCAAATTACTAAGGTTATGAACTCTGTTCCTTTTGCATTTCTGCACTTATCTCTACGAATGTTTAAAACTAGATATAAGCAGGTACTTCTTGCTGCTTAGACTGTGTTTCACTTTATACATCTTTCAATCACTACTCTATTTATTCTTTCAGTTTTCCCTCATAACGCTTCAGTCGCTATAAGTATGTAGTAATTATGTACATAAGTTTGTAATAGATGTGTTGAGCTGTTTAATAATCCAAATTTTTTTTTTTTTTTTCTCATCATTATCTTAGAGAGTAGTTTCTTTCCTTTAACGTGTATAACGTTCGACAACTACAGGAATACATTAATAGCAGACTGTGTCTGATGTATTCCTTTTGATATATGATATATGTATGTATGTTATGTATCAATAAAGTGATTTATTATTATTATTATTATTATTATTATATACGTCGCGTTCTCACAAGTGGTGGAGACCTGTCAGGATTCAACTCCCCAAGGTATTTAATTAACTGAATCTCAGACCGATGGGCCGTTTCTGGGATGGATCTGGCCAGCGTCCGTGCGTAGGTGCTTAAGACTGGAATATCTAAATATCGAGGAATTTGGATACAAACCATGGAGCTGCGCCAATGATACGATTTTGACAGTGTTTGGGTTTGAGACTGCAAGGTGATGGACCATGTCAATCAGCCATAAGTTATTATCGATCTGAGAAACGTAACGTACATAAAAAAGCTTCAGTCTAAAGCTCGCAAAACTTTTCCAACAGAGGAACGGATGCAAGACAGATTTCGCAACTAAGAACTTGACTTGAGTAACATCGAAAAAAATGCTGCCAAGAGTGAAAGAGAGGTATTTGACGTTAGTTGAGCAAGCGGGCCTCTCACCACCCACAAATATGTTGGTAGGGAGCAGTAAGTTGTCCTCGATGATAGCGTTTTTGAGGCGAGCTAGGATGCTGACTTCAGCTATCTTAGAGAAATTCTATAGAAGACTTACCAGCCTGTAATTCTAAGGGAAGTTTCGATTTTGCTTCGCTTCTGGAGCAGGTCGACGTTTGTATGTTTCCATACGCCAGGAAAAGTTTTAAGATTCAGCATGGCAGCAAGGAATGTGGTCAGGATGTTCAAGGCGTTCTCTAGTAATCGCTTGAGTCGCAATACATCGCTTGACCTCGTCAAAGCTGGTGGGTGCATCACCGCGCAATATAAGGATGTTACGAACGTATTGAGGTTAACCCTCAGATATTCCGAGAAGACAGAAGCTATCCTCAGCCGAACGAAGAAGATCTTGTCGGGCTATGAGTGAACCACCCTCAGTACGCTCCCGGCGACGTTTCAAAGCAATTGTTATGTGCTAAAGCGATTTTTCGTGAGGGCCAGTCGCAGAAACGGTCAACACTTGTTCTCCTTCAAAGTCCTTAGTTCATCGCGGAGTTTTAGATAATTAGCAGCAATTATATCGATTGGGCCCATGGTACATTGAGATCCTTTTTTTGGCACTTCGTTTCATAAGTAAAAGAGTTCTTAATTCTGAGGGCTCAGTCGTGCAACGTGTTGTGGAGAGTTTTGAGGGGTTGGTGACGTAGTTAGTAAAAAAGTTTTGCGGCAGCTTCCAAAGAAACGACCTGGCCATTGTTATGTGCTAATTTTTCGTGGGGGCCAGTCGCAGAAACGGTCAACACTTGTTCTCCTTCAAAGTCCTTAGTTCATCGCGGAGTTTTAGATAGTTAGCAGCACTTATATCGATTGGGCTCATGGTACATTGAGCTCCTTATTTTGGCACTTCGTTTCATAAGTAAAAGAGTTCTTAATTCTGAGGGCTCAGTCGTGCAAGGTGTTCTGGAGAGTTTTGAGGGGTTGGTGACGTAGTTAGTAAAAAAGTTTTGCGGCAGCTTCCAAAGAAACAACCTGGCCATTGTTATGTGCTAATTTTTCGTGGGCGCTAGTCGCAGAAACGGTCAACACTTGTTCTCCTTCAAAGTCCTTAGTTCCTCGCGGAGTTTTAGATAATTAGCAGTAATTATATCGATTGGGCTCATGGTACGTTGAGCTCCTTTTTTTGGCACTTCGTTTCATAAGTAAAAGAGTTCTTAATTCTGAGGGCTCAGTAGTGCAACGTGTTCTGGAGAGTTTTGAGGGGTTGGTGACGTAGTTAGTAAAAAAGTTTTGCGGCAGCTTCCAAAGAAACGACCTGGCCATTGTTATGTGCTAATTTTTCGTGGGGGCCAGTCGCAGAAACGGTCAACACTTGTTCTCCTTCAAAGTCCTTAGTTCCTCGCGGAGTTTTAGATAATTAGCAGTAATTATATCGATTGGGCTCATGGTACGTTGAGCTCCTTTTTTGGCACTTCGTTTCATAAGTAAAAGAGTTCTTAATTCTGAGGGCTCAGTAGTGCAACGTGTTCTGGAGAGTTTTGAGGGGTTGGTGACGTAGTTAGTAAAAAAGTTTTGCGGCAGCTTCCAAAGAAACGACCTGGCCAGGTCATTCATTCACGGACAAATCCACTATCCCACGAGACCGGAGACATCTGAAGCTCACCTCCAAAAACGATGATGTTACTTTTTGTCCTATTTTTAGAATTCAGGCAGAAAAAAAAACAGATAAAAATAATATCATTTGCCAGTATAAATTAGATTTTTATTAAACTAAAAATAGTGTACATGATTGCTAAATAATTCATAAACATTCATGACATTCTACCGCTTTTTTTTTAACTCTAATAAATGAATACCAGTATTAAACATTTGTTGACGACTTGCTACTAACATTGTTTTCATTTAAACGCATTCGATCGGATTTGAAATTCTGACGGCATTACTCAAGGTTTTTCCAATACAAGCTAACGATTTCCATAAATGGTGTTCGTACGGCGTCTTCGATCCTGACTACTTACAGCTAATAATACGCGGTTATGTTGCATCTCCAATTTTACTTACTTATTAGATTTATATCTTTAATAAATACGTACAAAATGAATCTTTCGCATCACGATAATGGCTCTTTAACCGCTATAAATGTCAGCGTAGAACACGCAAAATATCGACTCGTATGCGGTAATACTCGTTAAGTAATTATTGGTACATACCAGCCGACGTGATCAATATTCATTTATTCGCGATGCATGTTTGCAAATAGCAATTTAGCGACTACCTCATTATCTAAAGGTATGTGTGCTCGAAAGTTATACATCCACTAATTGAAGATGTGTTATTCTGACGTAGTAATAAATTTTATACGATGGAAGTCTATAAGAAACACAAAAAACGTATCTACGCATAAATTAAAAAATCTCAAATAAATCATCTATTTCTAGCGAATTCCTATATTTATATTAAGGGCTATTTATATCTCTTCCGTTTCCTAAAATCTACCACGACTACTGTTACTTGATTTACTGCAAAATATTATTTATTTAACATTTGATAACGTTGAACAAATCCGGATCACTTCAAACGAAACTTCAGGGAACAGTATTGCTTTCCGAGAAGCATTTAAATCGAACAGACAGGCGTTTTACCTATAATACAGATCGTCTGATGCGTAAAGACGTGGGTGTACGTATACATATATATATTTGTATGTATATATATATAGTCTATGTACGAATGCTTCACCGACGCAACTTACACAAAAAAAAACAAGCAAACACAGCAGGAGCGAAGCATGATATTGGCGCCGGCGTTAGAAAAGAAAGCTTGAGAGAACTCGCTGTAAGATCGTCGCAGTAAGTGCGACAAAGATAGCGCTAAATGTACTATTACTGTAGGACGATTTAGTTGGGTCAAATGGCGGAATCACGACGGGCTCCCCTTTTATGACGAAGGCTGAGTTAATTTTAGATTATTAAGAAAGAATCCGAAACTTCAAAAAGATCATTACAAATCAAAGTCTTTGGCGATCCTCGGGTGTTGATTGGTTGGCTTCTGGTGGATCTCCTTTGCTGATGGATACCTGACATCAACAGTATTAGGTATTAGTGATGAGTCGTAGAACGCGATTTTGTACTCGCACCAGTGGAAGGATGTGCGATGGAGGCACCATCCATGGCCCAGGCTGGATTGGAATATGTTAGGATTAGACGGATGTGTGTTTTGTTCCAGGCAAGATTTATACTTTTGAAGGCTTCTTAAAATGTAACCTCATTTGATCCTCAACTTATCAGAAAGCCCCTCCGCTTACGTTATCAATGAGCAACATACTTCTCAGACAATAAGAAAGTGACCTTTTTGGGCGATGATCTTTCCACCCCCTCCCTACACTCATGGGGTACTGGTACTCCTGGGGGTGCACCAGCTGCCGAGCGACCGCTAGGTATGCGTCCACTGCCCGTACGAGACCTACTCCTTCCGGAGAGAACCGAAAAACCGGTGGGCCCCTCTCCCCCGTGCTACCCACGTTAGACAAGTTTCCTTGTCCACGTTGCACGGATCACCGCTGGAGACGCTTTAGCGAACTCCTACCTCACATCTAACCCCACGGGGCCCCACCCCCTCCCTACAGTGGATTTCTCTCCCAACTGTACTGGAGGTCAAATTTCGCTAAACCGTAACTGCAAAGGGGAACCGGCATATAATTTCGTATCACACTGATGTCGATATCACGTCATATTTTAGTGATTTTTTGAGAAGGAGATAATGTTAATGACGAAGTGATGTCCAATTTGTTACAGCAAGACGCATACAACGGCAGAATTTGTAGGTATAAATAACGTCACTTTTAAGGAGAATACGTCAGAAATACGTTGTTGTCAAGTAAAAAAAAAAAGTAGTAGAAGAGAAGCTCAAAATTGAGTTTTGATGCAAGGCTTAATTAATGATAATGAATTTATTTTACAGCATCAAAACATGCAAAGCATAATAAACAAGACAGACAAATTAGTAAAATTTATTGAAGAACAAGAACTCGAAATAGACGTGATAGCTGTAACAGAACATTGAATCTCGATGGAGGCTCTTGCATAATGATGAAGGAGGGAACTAAATATGTTGAACTGGAATATCTGAAAAACAAGAGCAAAGAAATGGCATTACAATGCAGCGCGATTAAATTAAATAAATTAAAAATCATAGTCATTAATATATACCGACCTCCCAGTGGTAACCTAGAAGAGTTCTGTATTGGTTTGGATGATACGAGAGAGGGTTTTTATATTCGCGGAATGGGAGATAAGGGGTGGAAATAAAAAAACCAAATTATTTTTCTTTTTTAATATATTCACCTGCAAGACGGATACATTTTTCACATCTTTCAATTAATTTATTTATACCCTCATAAAAAATTGATTTCTCTTTATCTGCAAAATACGCCGAAACTGCCTCCTTGACTTCATCATCGGCAGTACATTTTTTATCCCGCAGCTCTTTTTTCATTTTCGGAAACAGGTAATAATCACTCGGGGCCAGGTCTGGGCTGTAGAGTGGGTGATTCACAATTTCGAAGCCCACCTTATGCAGGGCAGCTAACGCAACGCGGCTCTTGTGGACGGGCGCGTTGTCGTGCAAAAGCAGCACACCTTTCGTCAATTTTCCCCGTCTTTTCTCTTTAATGGCTTCTTTTAGTCGCTCTAATATTGAAGCGTAATATTCTCCGGTTATAGAAACACCTTTATCCTTATAATCAATCAACAATATTCCTTCCGAGTCTCAAAATACCGTTGCCATGAGTTTCCCAGCTGATTGTGACACTTTAAATTTCTTGGGAGGTGCTGTGCCCTTTTTATGCCACTGCATGGAGTCTTGTTTGGACTCAGGTTCATAATAATGAACCCAAGTTTCGTCTCCAGTAACAATTCGACTCAATACACCATCCTTGTCTTCATTACAGAGGTCCAAAAATGCACGCGAACACTCTGCGCGCTGTTGTTTTTGCGGCGGCGTGAGCATTCTCGGCACCCATCTTGCGCTGACCTTAGACATGACGAGATGATCGTGTAGGATTTTAAAAATTGTTGTATTGGATACTCCAACCATATCTGCGAGTTGTTTCTTCTTTAGTCGAGCATCTTCGAGTGCAATTTTTTCAACTTTTTGGATAAGTGGTCACCTCAATGCGCCTGCCTGGCCTCGGGTCGTCTTCAAGGGATTCCCTTCCTTGTTTAAATAAACTATGCCACTTGTACACCATTGTTTTTCCTGGACAAGAGTCGCCGTAAACCAATGACATCTCAGTCATTATGGTCGCGACTGATTTTCCTTGCCTGGTAAGGAACTTCGATTTTTTCCATATTTCACTTTTCATTCCTGATTATGTTACTTGGTTGACGATAGCTCAAAGACTAACTGTCTAATAACAATGGAACTTCTTATTTATACTAATTATGAGTCGCTGCACAGGCCACGGCCCCAATGCGCCTAATCACCCCCCTACAACCCGCTCATTCCGCGAATATAAAAACACTCCGTCGTATATTGAAAGAAACTCCACATACCTATCGAATATTTCTTTGTGAAGACTTCAACATAAACTTCGCTAATTTAGAATGTGCCAATACAAAAAAATGTACTGATATAACAAAATCATACAACTTAGAACAAACAGTAAGAGTACCCACAAGAGTAATTGTAAATTACAGCACCCCACAGTTGATAGTAACATCAGCGCTGGCAGACCACATCGCTCAACAAATATCAATACCGAACAAACATTCAGATCGAGAATCCTTAAAAACTAATTCTTACCCATAATAATCTTATCCAGTTGAGGCAAGCTTTGGAAAAAACTGACTGGTCGCCCGTATTAAATTGTGATGATGCAGATAAATGCAGTGAAAGTTTTGTACAGATATTGCAGGATAAAGTTAGGAATAACTCACAGATAAAAGTCCTTGGACTACAAAACAAAAGAAAAAATTGACTTACAGATGAAATAAGAACAATGTCACGGATAAAGAGACAGATATATCAAGGAAAACTGCAACAAAAAGTGGACGATAAGGCTAGATAGATAGATCTTTCTGTCAAAAATTAAAGCAAAAAGTGGAGGAAGTTGTGAAACCAATGTATAAAAAAGGAGATACTTCCAATTTCCAAAATTATCGCCCAATTGCTCTTATTTCAATATCGATATCGAAGATCATGGAAAAATTAATATTTGTCCGAATATTACGTTTTCTGGATGTCCATAATATATTGAGTAATTCGCAAAATGGATACGTGGAAGTTTTCAATTTCTGGAGGAAGTGATTAATGGCACAAGTTCGAAGGACTGCACAAGTGGTATCTTTATTGATTTATCCAAAGCATTTGACCGAGTAAATCACGAAATACTATTGACAGCGATATTGTTTGGTAAACTTGTTTCAAAAAAGGATCATGATGGCCCTGATATTATCCTTTTTGCAGTTAATTTCAAGAATTTTGTCGTGAATCCAGAATTTGGAAGGAAGCCGCCATAATTATGATAACTTTGAGAAGAATTTTAGAGCTCCAAAAGAACTGTAGGCCGATTAGTCTATACTTTTGAACTTATATTGCAGGAAAAGAATAGAAGCTCTACAGCTTATTTCCAAAAGCAGTTCGATTATCGCAGATTACTGCAGTCTGATACAGATATAGAGCACGTCTATGTTACGATATGACATGGGATGCACCCAAAAAGTCCCAAGAGATATTGCTCGTCTATTGTGAATCGTTTTTTATGGCCACAAAGCCAACTCGTTATATACATATGTTCTGGAGGCTGTTGCTCTCCAATAAAACAACGCACCATAATCCCAAACTACACCGGAACATCATATTACCGAGAAGCGATGACAAAAACCATGCAAAATGAAGAAATCATCGATAAAGTGAAAGAAATTCTTCGAAGAGGAAACTAGGAGACCTAAAAGCACAGTCTATTGAATTTTGGGTCTGTGTGTGCTTCCTGCCGCACACCCTGCCAGACGACCAAAACGATTGAAGAGCTGTTGTAACTGATGACGTAGGTAACGTGGTATTTTCAATACGCATCCAAACTAAAACGTCAGACTGCGGCATGGAAGTCATCAGAACAGCCAAATTAGAAGAGTAAAATCAAGACAATGGTGACTGTTTTATTCGATTCAAAAGGATATTGTTCAGACTGAATTCGTCCCAGAAAGTTAGATGGTGAATTTAGAATATTATCTGGGACTTCTACAAGGATTGTGGGCCAGAATTCGGTGAGTCGATCGGAATATCGAGAACCAGACAGTTGGTTTTTGTTGTACGACAATGCATCATCGCTCAAAGTCATCATGGTACGTGAATTCTTGACCAAAAAAGGTATCATTGATATCGATCATCCACCGTATTCACCTAATTTTGCTCCATGCGACTAAACTGAAATTGGCCATGAAAGGAACTATCGACTATTTTGAATAAAGTATCTAATTGAGAAATTCCAACTCCGCCATTTAACGAAATTATACCGAACTCTAACTACTACAGTTCGGTGCGCATCTTCATTATACCCACACTGTGAGACTACGCGTAAAAGAGTGGGAGTTGAATTTCTATCTCAGTCAGTCCGTATAGTACAGCTGCCCTATTGCAAGGTATACTATACACTTGAAATTGAAACGTGCGCAGAATTTCCACACGCATCCTCGCCGAATACCAATCGATTTTTCATGTATTTATGTGCAGTGGGAAATTTGGAATGGTCGTCGGATCTGTAGCGTTATTTCGAAAATTCCGCGCATCAATCTCGTTACAGGACGGTGGTTTTTAAATAGGAAACGGTGTTTCGCGCTCAGATAAATTAACGAAAAACGTACGAAAAGCTTCCGATACATAGACGTTTTTTAATATTAGCGTAAGATCAGTGTCACACTATCTCTGTATCCACGGTGAAAGCTCTGTTGTGATCAACGTTACGCGAAAGCTTCGCCATAAACTATGAGTTATAAAAGAAGATATATACTTGATAGGGTGTGAACCACCCTGAATAAATAAACCATAAGGAACACTTTATTATTGATAAATTTGTGTGTTCTTTATAATGGTAACAACTTGTGGAAACGTCCAAAAGGGAGGTACCCTCGAGAATTGGATCGTGTATTTTGTAACTGCGATTTTTTTAGGTAAAATAGAATTAAAAACTGCTTCAAATACTCTAAGAAAAAAATATATAAATGCATGATAATTTTAATTAAGAAACTTTTAATTTAATTTAATTTTTAAACATTAAATGCATCCTATTTTCTTTAAATACTAATTTGTGTTGTAAAACTAACTTAATAACTCAATTTTTTTATATTGAAAAACTTAGTGTGCCACCCATATAATCTGCCTACGCCTACGTGCTCCGAAAATATCGATTTCCTTTCTTGTTGCTCCATCTTGCCACCCTCAATGAACCATTCATATTTACCAGAGGTATTACGATTTACTATGTAGGGTGTGTACTATTTTTACTGCTACAGTTTCGTACTTGCGGTTAATCTGATTCGTTAATAAACTATATAGATAATTTTCATTAAGTACTTCCGAAACGGAAAATCGTAATGGCTGATATGATAATATCATGAAATTATAAGGGTGGCATGCTATTATTTACGAGTATGAATCGAACATGCAAGGCTATTATTAACGTGCTATGAAAAACATAACAATAGATTTAAAAATAGATTGGATATTCAGCGTTAGCTAGATTTAATACATACATATTTATAAATACAATCCACTCAATGAGGATTGTTTTAGTTTCGAGTACAATTTTGTCCTTTTTTAGAGCTGAATTGATACATACAATTCTGAATTTAATTCCAAAATTTCGAACACCTCACCTCAAACCTTTGTGAACTAAAATAATCTTTAAAAGCTCAATTTCAAAAAGGGAGGAGAAGCAGCGAAATTTGTTCTGATCAATTAGCTCACGAAGTATACAAAATAGAAAACTGAAACTTTGGAACAATTTAGAACAGAGTTCGATCAACTTGAAACAATTCTTAAAAATTTGATTTTGGAACGGGGGCATGGGGAGTGGTATTCATTTTCATCAATTATTTATCGAAGTATGCAAAACACAAAACAAGTTAGAACATTTATTCGAAATTATTTTTGAAAATTGTTCTGTGTGTTTCACAAGCTCGATTTTAAAAAGAGGTCATTAGTAGTGATATTCATTTTGATCCATAATTGTCCAAAATATTAAGAATACAAATGTGTAAGTTTTAAACAATTTAGAACTTGTTCGATTTTGAAAAAAGGGGGACGAAGAGCGATATTGGTTTTGCTCAATTATTTCCCGAAGTATATAAAACAGAAAACTAAAACTTCGGAACAATTTAGACAAGATTTCGATTAATCTGAAATAAACCTTGAAAACTTGATTTTGTACAGCGATATTCCTTTTGGGCAATTATATGGAAAGCAGAAATCTGAAACTTTAAAACAATTTGGAACAAGTTTAAATCAACCTAGAACAATTCTTAATTCGTTTGGGTTAATTATGTCCGGCAATATGCAAAATCGAAAGCTGAAATTTTGAAACAATTTTGCTGAATGTGGATCAGCTACAAAAAGCGGAAGATCTAAAGTAAAACCTGAATCTTTGGAGCAATTTAGAGCAAACTTAGATCACTTTATACAGAATAATTATCATAAGGTCGATTTTGAAAAGGGTGCCACCCTCCCTCCACGCCTCTCCTCCCTCCTCTGTTGAAAATCGAGCTGTCTTTTCGTTAATTATCTTCCGAAATATGCTAGGTAGAGACCTGGAAGTTTGGAACAATTTATAATAATCCTAGATCGACCTAAAATAATTCTCAAAATTATATCTCGAAATAGAAACTGAACCTATGAAACAGTTTAGAACAAATTTAGATCAACTTACACAGAGCAATTCGAAAAAGGTTGATTTTGAGCATGGGGGGAGGAAGAAGGGTAAGCAGTCCTTACGTCCTGATCAATTATTTTCCGAAATATCCAAAGTACACAGGTACAGCTTTGAAACAATTAAGACCAAACCTACACCGAGGTATTTTCGAAAGCTCGATTTTGGAAAGGCGAAATTTGTTTTGGTCAATTATTTCCCGAAAAATGCTAAGTAAAAAACTCTAATTTTGGGACAATTTAGAACTGATCAATTTGTTGTAGTCCATTATTATCTAAATATCCAAAATAGAAAGCTTAATACGTAGAGAATTAGTCAAAAGCTCCCATTTGAAAAGGAATGATAAGCAACGAACTTAGTATTGTTCAATTATTTCCCGAAATAATCAAAGTAGACACTGAGTGTTAGAAAAATTTTCAAAAGTTTTATTTAAAAAAAGGGGGCATGAATAGAAAGTACCATTTTGACATATTTGAGATATTTAATAAAATGTTTTGACAGTTAACGGATGGGCCATCTAACGTTTGCAATTTGAATCAGCTATAAAAAAAGAAATGAATATTTTTTTAAAACTATGGTTTTGTTAGAAAGAATGAAACACAATATTATTCAAATGACTGCTATCATACTTTCGATTGTTTGGGCTTGAATTTCATGAACAACAACCTCGATTTCATGTTTCAAGGCTTCAATCGTCTCTGGATGGTTAGAATAACATTTATCCTTAACGACCTCCCACAAAAAATAATCGAACGGGCTCAAATCACTGAAACGGTTAATTGACATCCATGTCGTTCAATGTAATCCTCTTCAAATTGAAAATTTATTGAGTATGGCATGGTAACGGTCACCCTTGACTGTAACGGGGGCTCCTTGCTCATTTTCGAAGAAAACTGGTCTAATGATGCCACCGTATCAAAAATCACTCGTTTTGGGTGCATGGTCTGCTCAATGATGACGTTTGGATTGTCTTTTGCTTATTGACATAGCCTCCGATGCGGACATGGCCTTCATCTCAAAAGATGATTTTTCTCCATTGGGTGAACCGAAAACACATCGGATGGGCATGAAGCTTTATTTTTTTGGACTAATTGGATTTTGTCAGCCTTCTTATCAAGGTCTTAATGCAAAATTTTCCTTAGAGAAGATGCATGATGGATTTTCACGCACACTCTGGGCAAGAGGCTGAGCGCAATGGACGAGAACGTGAATGGGTTGTTTTGTCCAATAACGATAACTGCGTTGGTTCCTATACCAACCAACTTAACTGCCTATAACAAAGCACATGGTTGTGGCTAAGTGTTATGTGAGAAAACAGTTTACAGCCGTTTTATTGCTACACAGGTGTACATCAAACTGCTTTTTCGCCTCAACGCTTTAAGGTTAAAAAAAATTTTTAAATAATCTATGAATATTAAGATCATTTATTAATAAATCTGCCTGTAAACTTTAACAGACATCAAGGCAACTGATGGAAGCTAGTTGGTAAGCAACAACAGTGTGGACATAGCTGTGTCTTAGAATGTTTTAAGGGAAAATGTCATGTTAGTTACAGAAGACGCCTCCCAGTGACCCAATGAGTTAGTCAACATTCGCGGGTTAATGTTCCATCACGACAATGCCTCGTCATACAGTGCACAGAAGACAGTTGAATTTTCACGTGAATATAAGATAAAAGTCATTGAACATCCACTCTATTCGCCTGATTTGGCCATGTGTGATTTCTGATTGTGCTTTAACTTAAAGAAACATTTACGTGGTTGATGTTTTACGACGGAGGATGAGATAGATGAAGCAACGAATTTCAAAAGATGACTGGCTTCAAGCTTTTACGCGGTGAAGACTTTCTTTCCATAATTTTTTCTCGTAGAGTGGTTAGCAATTTCGAATAATAATTGCCAGTTATAGTTCCACCCTTATTAAGAAAATCAATCATAATTACTCTTTGGCAATTCCAAAAAAATTGAAGCAAGAACTTCTCTAGCAAATTTTTGAACACAAAACTTCTTAGGCCTTGAAGAACCAGAGTGTCTCCTGTGTGGTAGAAATGCACCCAAGTTTCATTCATAGTAACAATACGGCTTAAGAAGTCTGCATTCTGGTCAACATTCATTTGAGGATCCATCTTGCAGACATTTTTCTCATGTCCAAATCTGACAAAATCATGTCACGAACTGTATCAACATTTTCGAGGATGGACGCAGAAACTGGTCTTCCAGATCAGTGTTTATTCATCACTTTGATAAAATAAAAACGGAGCAAGTTTCAGAAATTAATTCTGAGAAGAGTCAACGGATGAGAAAAAAAATTGTAACAGACAAGCACTGACGTGTAACAAAAACCACTTCACTCGTTTCATTCATTACATTACTTAAAACGAATTTTATAGAGACACATGTTTAATATAATCGAATATATTGTTTGTTTACATCTATATTAATGTAAAAAATGTCATGATACATACAAGACACAACCACACATACTAATTAAAGATAATTATAGCCTTATACATATTACGAGTATATTGTAATCAGTTATTCATACTAAAAATATAAATGACATCACATGGGTAGGTAATACGTAAGTTTGCGACGATTATAGAACAAAACACGGTAACATGCTTAACATTATTCACTTCAATAGACAGGAGTTTATATTTAGACGATAGAACTCTTTAATAATACAATGTAAACGGATCTGTAGGTGAGCTAGTGTTCGTAGATCCGTAAATATATAAACATAACATTACGTTGTGTGTGGTCAAAGACGGAAGGTCTCGATATCAAGACATACAGGCGCCAAGCGTATACACATACATGTTTTTCAGCGTTTAAACATGTATTACTCGAATAAAACAACGAGTGCACTTGCCAAGTGTTGTAAAATTGGATGTGTATCATTGTAAATTCTATTAAATACAGTCGATAAAGTCCTCTTGCAAATCTACAGCTTTAATGTCTTGATGTGAATAGGTGACAAAATTACTTTTTCTCTGTCGACTAAAGGTTGGTTTATAATATTCTTTAATTCAACATCTAGGGATGTTCTGCATGTTCAATGTTTTTTGTTACATGTGCTAAGTTGTGTTTAGTTTGTGCTGTTTACCGAGATTTGAGACGCTCTACTTTTCGATAAAATGAGTGAAATTAAAGTTGAACATCGCAGCGTAATAAGTTCCTGATAAAAGAAGGCAATGATTCAAAAACAGTTCACGAAAGAATGGTTGCCGTGTATGGGGAAGATGCACCATCTTATTTTCAACTAAAATATTGGTCTAAGCTAACTTTCGATCGGGTCAAGAGTCAATTAATGATGACCCAAAGTCCGGACGTCCTATTGACGCTCGAACTGAAGACATTGTGCGAAAGTCGAAAATTTGGTACTGAAAGATCGACGTGTAAAGATCACTGTCATTCCCAATGAAGTCTGTATATCCGAAGCAAGTGTCCTCAAAATTTTGCATGACGATTTGGGTATGAAGAAGGTGTCTGCACGGTGGATACCCAGATTGTTTACACCTAAACAAAAACTGTACAGAAAAGAAGCTTCTCAAGAAAATTTGGCCGAGTTGGAGAGGGACAAAACATTTTTATCTCGAATTATCATCGGGAATGAGACTTGGGTACATCATTGGGACCCTCCTACTAAACAAGAATCCATGCGGTGGGTCCAGAAGGGCTCTCCACCACTAAAAAAGGCCAAAAGACAATTTTCTGGAAAAAAACTGATGACAACTGTTTTCTGGGATGTAGGTTTATAGAGTTTTCATGGCTAGGTAGCTAACAAACTGAAGCCGAAACTGTCGATAAACAAACACTACTCACTTTTGGATCATATTGTACAACACCCGTTTTAGTGACCAAACCAGGAACATTGTTTCGCTGCTACGACCTATCAAATCCTGTAACATGCTAGCACCTTCTCGTCTTCCATTTCTCATTTTCTTTACCACCCCCCTAGTGTAAAAAAGTCTCTGTGTTTATACAACTTTACGACCTTTTTTTCATATCGAAACTACATAGAGCACCATATTATGGATCACACTACACAATACTATTCAATTGTCCAAGTCCAGCTACGTACGGTTTCTTCTGCTTCGCTAACAACTTTCTTTATACAGGCTTCAAATCACACTCTCTGATTAAAGGTAAGATCCAGATATTGTTGGAAATCACCCTGCGAGTGAATGCAATTAAAACAGATCAAACGTTAAAAGCGGACCACGTGGTTTCGACCTTCCAGGTTTCGTCAGCGCAACTACGACTGCAAGATCTAATTTCATTCCAATTCCAAGTATGTATTAGAGCTTCTTCATTAGGGTGAACTCATCTGCTGCTTCCACCACTAGATCCTTAACAAAGCCATACTACACATAAATTGCGTGTACAGTCAACTGCAGACCCAGTATTCTATCGTGCAAAGCATTTTATTAGATCGGTCCCAAAGCAGACCCCTAATATAACTCGATAAGATGAAACAGATCGAGTATCTGGATACCTATCACATTCTCAGTTATCTGATCATCAACCTATGAGAGGCAGGACTGAAAACGAAACGTCAGAGTTGATGGTGTTTTTGCAGAAGTGTTATCACTAATTAAGTGTACGTTTTGCTGTTCAAAATTTATGAATATCTCGCTTAAAGGCTGCCCAAGCTTTCTTTTTTTGCCTCTCTAAAAGTCAGTCAAACGCAGGATGTTTTACAAGTTTGGTTACTTAAATGCCTGTCCTTCTTCGTTCTGAATTCTTCTTCGGTCGGGCTAGTGGCGTAGTGATTAGTACATTTGCTATTTCGTTTCTGAATTTGGTTGTCTGGAATTTTCTAAATTCCATGGCAAATCTGGAAAGGCAACATCTTAAGTCGAGCGTAATAATAACTCATGAGCAATGGGGCATCGGTTGATGCCCCCTTGCAATTGGGGCAAGCTGTTGGGGGTTGGTGGTTACTAACTCACACGATTTTTTATGAAACCTAACTCCATTTTTATGGGTGAGGGTGGCACATCTTTTGGGCCTACATGAAGATGCAATCCCACATACATAGGGGAGAGTGGGGATGAAAGGGACATTTTTAGTTTATAACTGCTTTAGAGTATTAAAAATAACATTTATTGAAAGTATAAGGTAGCATTGCAAAGAACATAAGCTATAGTACATATTTATAAAAACGACCAAAAAAGAACTTCAAAGAAACTCCATTATTAAGATAAAGTAAAGATTGACAATTGTGCCTTTCATCACTTGGTTCGGTATGAAAGGGACACACGTCATTAGCAAAATACTATTCCAGTAAATTCATTATCAAATGAATATAATGTCTTTAATCTGTCGGTGCCTTGGCGAATATAAGGCTGTGGCAATTTAATTTCAATATCATTCACATCAACATCAGCAATGTTTTTTTTTCAAAAATTTGTGAACTGAGTCTGGGAATAAATAGTTAAAATATTCCCTGTAGCATTTTTTTTGTTTTCTTCGTTGGAAATGCAACCAAGACATAATCTCCCTTTACAAAAAGCTCCTTTTGGTCAGGCAACTTAAGATTTTCAGCATCTGTCACTGATATATCACTATCACTGGATTTATTGTATATTTGCCTTTTTATTTGTTTTCTCTTCTTTGCTACTTCCACTTTTTGTTTGCGTTTTATTCCCTTTCCCAGAAAATCTTTTTCTATACTTTCTTTTTCTGGAGTATCCGTTAGGATCCTTGAAGAACCTTTCTTCCTTCCTCTTCCTGATAACTTTCTTGGTTCCGCTTTGGGAAAGGGCCTAACACTTTCTGAACTTATAACTGTGCTGATTGATAGTAGCAGTTGTACTGTGTACAGTGAAGTTTGAAACTGATTGTTGATTACTTTCGAAGAGTGATCGATCGCTCACGTAGGTGGTAAGAAAGTCAGAGACGTCAAACTTCCTCGCGTTAAAAGGGTAAATTTCTGTTTTCTCGAACGCCTTAGTGATGTTTTTTAGAGCCAATTATTTTGGGCTACCGTGAAGAATGTTTTGAATGGGCCATAAACTGCAACATATAGTGGTTAGGTGGGTATTCTTCTGGAGTCATTCTCTCGACGATACCAGGTTTAGTGTCCCTTTCATTCATCCTAACATCACATTATCATCAAGATCATAGAAAATGATGTTTTTAACCCAAAAGCAGCTCCTAAAATTAAACCCAAACTAAAAGCTTAAATATATATCATTTTCGTAGCAGCTTTGCGACAAATTAAAATAAAAAATTATTAAAGAGAAGATGAAACAAGTGAATTCTTTTAAACAGAAACTATTGAAGCAATAGGAAGACAGGAAATAGAAGCAAACTATAACAGACATAACTGTATCATTATTAATAATTCAGAAGCTAATATTACAACTGAAAAGCCAATATTAAAAAAGAATGTTTTCGTTGTATTAAAAAGTTTCTTCGTTCGTTTTAATTACGATATTAATGTCGTAGTTTATCAAGCCACAAGATGATTTATGGAATGAAAAAAATGAACTTCATATTCTACTATATAAAACGTAAACAAACGGTCTCAGTCCAAGTAATAATTAGTAGTAGTAGCCAACTATAATTATAAGCCGCATGTTTATTTACAATTGCTTAATTATAAGTTCCTTGTATGAATAGCTCTACTATATAATAAGCGTAATTGTTATAATATTTTAATAGATTTTTTTTTATCAATCTCTGCCATTATTTCTTCGGATTAGATAACGAAAATGTTGTAACTTCTTAAGCTTACTGTGGATCTTAAAATTTAGTTGGAATATTTTATTTATTTAAAGAGATAATTTAACACAGCACAGTGATAACATTTCATAAATATAATATCTTATGTGATGTAATATTCACATGCATATTTATGTCAATATTTAGTCAAAATATTTCAACAAACGTAAACGAAACAGATACGACGGGCAAGCTAAAAAATTTTCATTATGTTCAACATAATCTGCTGATGTTGTAGCGAGATATTGCTACAAGCGTCACCGATAAGATTCGAACCCCAAACTATAAGTACCACCCTACCTATCTTCAGCCGCAATCGACCTGCACTTTACAGGATCTCATTAACTTCATTCTTATATATATATATTTCAGTGGCAATATGCACGGCTCACGGACCAACGACGACTCCAAGCGCAACACCTCCACCGCATCGCGGCGCCGCAAGACAGATGTACGGTTCAGGATCTCTTAGACCGCCAGGTACAAAACCCAACTATGGTGGTCTTTCGAAGCAATCGAAAATGCCCGTTACCTCACAACCATTTCCAGTTCCGATCCGATATCAGGACCTGGCTTTCGATAAATTACCGGAAGGTTTCCCTATTGCAGTTCCAATGCCGCCTGGTGTACTGATGACGTCGAGGAACCGCGGTGGTATGTACGGCGGTAGAACTGAATATTACGGTATGAGGAGGCCGCCCAACGGTGGTCTAATCGGTGGAAGACATCCTCTGGATCTCGGATTTATACCCGGGAGAGGGTACGGTGTGCCTCAGGGTGCTAGAAAACAGGGTATCATGAATAGGATCGTACCGGGACCTGTTGATCAGTATATGAGACAACCTGAAGAAGATGAGGTCATGAGAGAAAGACAGTACGATCATGGTTGCGGTGAAGATTGCGCTGATGGGGAATTTCTATGCGCGAAGAGTTGTATTTGTATTAAGGAAATTCTCAGGTACGATTTTTTTTTAAATTAAATTAAACGCGAGTTAATGCTGTTATTGCGTTGTATTAATTATAAAATACTCTATAGAATCAATTGCGGTGAGACAATTGCACATCGGATGTCATTATACCGTATTGACTAAATTGAATGTTATTATCTTATTAGATATTTAAACTGTTTTGAAATGTATCGTATATATGTGTTTTGATTCTCTTCTTGCGTTAGATTAGATTATAACAGTTCCGAGAATGCAAGAGGTGATTGTGTGAGAAATAGAATTTAATAAAAAATGTGATGATTAAAGCTCAAATTTTGAATTTTATAGCTGAATTGAAGTTGATGAAACTGATTTTTTTATAGTTTTTATCTATGGCTCCTTTTTTCCGTCACTATACAGGGTAATGTACGGGTGGGTTCCAAATTATAAACAGTTGGATTTGCCAAAGCTATTATCCTAGACATGAGATTATTGGTCATCCAGTTATATAAAGGTGTTTCCTGTATTGATTGTTGTTGATTTGGATAAACGATAGACATATTTCAATATCCAATGACTACGATCTATAGAAGCTGTGATGTGTAGGATTATAGCAATAACAAATTTTCCTGAAAGCCATTGCATCCAATTTGATTTGGAGACTAACTCAGGGAAATATGAAAGCAGAGTTAGTCTCTGTACCATGGACGCTAATCTTCTGCTGACATTGTTTCTGATTGATAAGAGTCAGCTGTTTTTTATTTTCAGATATGGTGTGCTTATTTATTATTATTTTTTTAATGTGTGGTGGGTGTTTAGTTGCAGTGACTCCGTACTTGCCTGGCTATCACTGCAACTCTTGCCTGATAGTTTTGTGTGTGTAAGTTGTGTTCAAATGGCTTTGTGACAACATCATATCGCCTTTTATGATACCGCGCTGTTAATCACTTTGCTCCCAACAGCGAATGGCAAGTCGATCCGGGATTAAACTCTCTGAAAAAATGTCACCGTCCCTCCAGAGAATCGAACTCTGGCACCTATCGTCCTCTCACAACGATAGTCAGCCGCCTAACCACTGCGGCCATCGACCCGTTAGGCCAACCCCGTAGGGTTGGTTATTACGGTTGTGTGTGCTGCTTGATGTTGTGATTCTCCTTCATTAGGTTGTGGGCCATTGTAGTTCCATTTGATCATGTGCCGCATGTGTTTTTGTATTTCCTTTATCCGGTGGTAGAATTTTCAGTGATTTAACAGCTCATTGCCCTTTTGGGAATTTTTGCCATGTTGTCATCCAACCGCGGATAGGATTTTAGATGAGTCTACTGATCTTGCTTCCTTCTAATGTATATGATCCCAGTTTTTTTTTGCTGTTTTTTCTTTAGTTGTTCGTTTTTTCTTCGAAAGCTTGTGAGTACTACCACGTGGATATCTTTATAGTCTTGTCCATTCTTTCCAAAACTTTTTTAAGGTTTTAAGATTTAATTCCGAATCCATTTGAAATGACCTTGAGCAAATTTATTTTGCATAGGAAGATCATTATCTTTATATTGCCTAAAAGAACTTGTTTTAAAAATTATTGACGATGGATGCTGCCTCTAATAAATTGGTTGGCTGAAAGGTGGCCACAACATTCGATGATTGCGTCATCGATGGACAATTCTTGATAGAAAATGCTCCATTTATTTGTGCTTATGATTACTTTTTAGCTGGCATAAAATGTTGCTCAGGTTTCTCAGTTCCTCAATAACACATCTTTCAGAAGTATCATTAGACATTCCCTGCCAATAACTGGAATTGGCATTAAAAGAAGTTTAGGAAGGATTTTGTTGAACATTAAAGACTTCAACCCGCTAAACATCAACAACTTTTAACTATACGTCAATCGTTATCAAGGACTAACCTTATGGTATAAGTTCTGATCTTTGGACCTGGTAACCATATTCTATTAAGTTCTTCACTGGATCTCGTGGTGAACACCAAACTCTTCAATCCACTAAACATCAAAAACTTTTAACTGAACACAGGAAACTTTTAAATTGCCAGAAACACTCCGAGGTAGGCTTATAAAATCCATTTCGTCTTCATTTAATTCCTCATCGTCTATCAATGAGTCAGGATTTCGTGGAAGGATAACAATATCGGCTTATTGCCCCTAGAGGCAGTGGAAGGAGTGCAGGATCGCCAGCAAAATGCTCAGTAATATCTTGTTTTTAATGTCTTGTGTTTCTTTTAATGAGATATCATGTTTTTATTATACAGTATGTTAAGTCTAATCGTGATTAACAAGAGAGATAACTGATTTTTTTTATTCGATCTGTTTAGCTTGTTCAAGATCTACAAATCTAAAATAATATCAATTATATAGGAAGTCTTAGAAATCTATATTTTTTATCATTGATTTTGGATCTACGTACGTATGGCAATGATTTTTTCTTTCACTCCATTGCTTTGTCAACCATATCGGAATTTTTTTGGTCGTGCCAATCAAAAGAAAAAAAAATGTTTTCTGATCAAATATTAAGCAGCAATGTCTCTACAGCATGCAATGTCAGACGGGCAATGTCTGATATGGGGTGCGCAGAAAATTTTGTCAAATTTGAGGGAAAAAAATCTACGTTAATTCAAAAAAATGCCTCACTGGACACTAATGGGTTAGTCATTACTTTCAGTTTGTTCTCGATGAGAAGGCCTCCTGAATAACGAGAATGTATGTCTTTATGTTATCAAGATAAGATTGTAACTAAGGAGTCGTAAAACTTCCAAAATATAGTGTGTTGATGAAAAATTTTGGAAATAATCAATTTTTGTTCAAATTATTTTTTAACCATAAACTTTAATAAGTTTGGTTTTCTAGTATTTGGCCTTGTTGTTTTAGATTGTTAGGATATGCCATGAAATTGAGGTCAATTGCATTTTGAGAATTTTGCTCACATTGTCATCCAACTGTTTACTAGGTTCGAGAAATCTGTTGATCTTATTTCTTTCTCATTTATTTTTCCATTCGTTGGTCGTTTATTCTTTCACAGCTCCTACATCCTATCTTGCGGATATTTTCCAGGTCTTATCGATTCTTTCCGACTCTTTTTCTTTTATGAACATCTATAAATTACCAGAAACATCACGGTGTTCAGAATCTAGATGGATTTCGTCTAAATCTTCAGCATCTGTCAATCTGTGAGAATTTAAAGTGAAAGAATAACGATATTAACATTATCGCTGTTATAAGAGACAGCCAAATTAGCTGCAACATACAAATTGGACACCTTTTAAGGAATTGAAAGTTGCGCCCCTTAGGGGCGGTGGTATATAAGTCTTCTTAGCAATGCTCTAAAACATTTAAAAATCATGCTTGATCTTCTAGATTGTAAACTTGAATACGCTGAATAAATCGTAATAGAGAATGAATTCGATTGAAGTGATATTATTACAGATGTGACGGTGAAACAGATTGTGATAATCACGAAGACGAAATCGATTGCGGTGATATGGAAATGCCTGTAGTGAAAGACGTATGCGAAGAATCCGGAAGATCAACTCGCTGTCCCAAAACCGGAAGATGCATCTTGAGAGATTGGCTGTGCGATGGCGACGACGATTGTGGCGACCTAACAGATGAAACCCATTGCGGTAAGCAATCTTTAATCTTTAAACTTATCAATAAATTAATTTAAACTACCTCGTGTACACAGCGTTTGCAGTTAACTGTACCATCGATCAATTTGAATGCGGAAACGGCCTTTGCATACCTAAAACTTGGGTTTGCGATAACGACAACGATTGCAAGGATTTCACGGACGAAAGCAACTGCACGAGAATAGGGTAAGTCCTTATTAATTTCCAAATTTCAGTTAATCATGTCGTAACACGCATATCGTTATTTATAAATATGTTGGTAATAGATTGAGTTTAAAAATAAATTGTCCACGAGTGACCGATTTTAGAATGCCGCGCAGGTCATTAACTGGGGGTTCTATAACTGTACAAATGATGTAGATACATAGGTGTGATCGTCGGGGTTATTAATATCACGGATTAGTTGTTTTTTTTTTAATTCTAACATATTTAACGGAAATAATTCATTTGTTAAATAGAAGTTAATAAATAAAAAAAAATAGCACAAACTTGCGATGATTAATTTATAAGAATTCTGTACTTCTCTCTGGAACTCGTGACGTCGTATCCTTTATAGTTGTCGTCGTCCTTGATGTAGTTATAAAAATCATGTTTGATAGTGTAATTATCATTCTCCTATAGGTATATATTTTAGCTAAAACTTGCGTAAATTCTAAACTCTATTTTCATCAATCAAGATGTATCATTATACATAAATATATAGACTGCCATCGTGACGGAGTATTAAATTATTTTCCTTCCTATAAATGAAATAAGGCCTCTATATTCAGTTTACATATGTACTACACTTTCTATCTATCATATACCTCAGTTGAGTTCTGCTCTTGGCGCAGGAATCGATAAGCGTGGGTGAGCGTTGCCATAGAGACCTTTCCAAGTTCTTAGAAATCCCTCAAACTTCTGTTACGATAAAAATAGTCTCCTATTCACAATTATGTATTCTCCTAATTTATAAACGCCAACACTATAAATGTACCGTTATCATTTTTGTTGACATAAACGACTTCTCTTGCTTCTGTCGCTCTCTCGATAAATACGAAGTCCCCGTCGTTAAAGAACTTATTACCTGGGTGTTTTCTCTAATGATTGGCTCTAATAATAGCGTTTGATTATAGCTGTTTATCACTGTTATATACGTGTCGAATTTTTAGAATTATTGATTTCACATGAAGCTTGTCTGAAGTCGTTTTAAGAGGTTAAAGAGTGCTTTCATGTATTACATTACAAAACTTGGAATTAAACTTCGAACCACCACCTCCTGAAAATAAATCAGCTGGCTCTCTTATTTGGTCGTACTTTGACATGCAATAAGGTCCAATAAATTGCTGTTGATAGTTTTTTTTTCTTTTTGAATATCGATTATGCCTCGTGCATATCAAACAACGCCGTCATTACTCTTTCTTGATCAAGTTTAATCACCCGAAAAAACCCATTATTTTCGTTATAAAAAAATTAGCTACAAATGCTAAAATTGGTACTCAACAATCGATTGACTAAAAACCTAACTTTTAATTAAAAAAATATGTGGTAACACTAAAATATTTGAAAACGGGTGACAATATCACAACGTAGTACTAATATCAGATATTAAACACTATGGTGTCCTTAAAGGCTGCACGTCGCCAGCCCCCCCACAATCGATTTTTTAAATTCTTTCTGGACTAAAGTTTTTTACCCATTTTGTACCGTTTTGTACCAAAAATAAAAAATTTTGTACCTCGCCCGTTTAGAAGATATACTCAATTTTAGATAGGGGGGAGGTAGGGACATGCCAGCCCCCCCATCTCGGAATTTCAAAATTTCACTTATGCCATCGTATTGTACTAGTTTTGTACTGTTTTGTACCACAAAGCAAACATTTTGTACTAGTTTTGAGATATAATCGATCTTAAGTAGAGTGCCAGCCCCCATATCGGAATTTCAAAATTTCACTTATGTTTTGTACTAGTTTTGTACCACAAAGATATAAAATCTTATGTAGATATATCGGTTTCACTTAGGTACCACAAAGAAACATATGGGGGGAGGGGGAGGGGAGGGACTAACACTCTACCTAAGATCGATTATATCTCAAAAACTAACGAGGTACAAAATGTTTGCTTTGTGGTACAAAACGGTACAAAACTAGTACAATACGATGGCATAAGTGAAATTTTGAAATTCCGACATGGGGAGGGGGGGGGGCTGGCATGTCCCTGGCCCCCCCATCTAACATTGAGTATATCTTCTAAACGGGCGAGGTACAAAATTTTTTATTTTTGGTACAAAACAGTACAAAATGGGTACAAAACTTTAGTCCAGAAAGAATTTAAAAAATCGATTGTGGGAGGGGGGGGCTGGCGACATGCAGCCGTCGTTAAAGGCATTGTAAAAAAAAGTAATAAAGTAAATAATAAAATTTTATGTCGACTTAAAATATCGTTTGGCATCCCAAATAATAAATTAGCATTTTATTTGGTAAATTAGGAATAATTAGACATTAATAAAAAACCTTAAAAGTAGAAATGCTTCCCAAAATGTAATTTTTTTTTAGTATAAATTTCTTTTATTCATATCTTAGGTTAGGATAAAGATATTGAGATGCGGTTCTCACTGGTTTGTTAGGCTCTTGATTGACTATGTAATGACGTAAAAAAGTGATATCATTGCATTTAATTTTTTTGCAGTAAGTTAATTTTTTTGCGATTATGTCAGAAAACGCCATCTGGCGGCAAGGTAAGCAAACACAATCACCTCACTCACAGTTCAATTGATAGTTTAGGAAACCCTCTTTTTAACGACTCCAAGTTTATTAAGATACGTTAAGCCTTTTTAGAGTTATCGACATTTATTTCCGAAAATATTCTAGCGCCCCCCACCATTTTCTTTTCAGAGATAGAGCAAAAAGCATTTAACAAAAAATATTTGAATTTGTCTCTGCTTTAAAATAGCATTCACTATGAGTATCATTGATATAAGAAAATTTTGCAGAAAACGGGGTTTAAAATTCAGGATGGCAATTACGCCCCCTGGAGGCCATTTCAGAAACTCGAAAATAATTTCCAGCATTTTCTCTTAGCCGATTTACTCAACAGTTCCAGTGGATTCGTGTCTCGGTCACAATTATGATGCGAGCATTCATTCGAAGTTCTTGCCGTTAGTTTTCTTAAAAGGCAAGTGACCCCAATTGTGAGTCAAGAAAATTTGGTGCCACCCATGTTTGTGCGACCACAACAAAATTCAATAACTCACTTCTTCGCCATTGATTTCGATGGTGCAAACTCTCTGTAGTGTTTGTCAACTTTAGCTAGGGCTTGATTGATTAGTTTCTGACGCAAACAAATAATCTGTACTTGATGAGTATACGAATTAGGTACATGTATGTTTTCAATAAAGTAGATGACAGCTTTCTCAAACGTTGACAGTACTCTAATGACACATCCTCAACAGTTATCTTTAAATTTACAACGCAAGAGATTCAAAAAGGGTGTTTTCTGCTTGCAGTGGTAATTTCGGTTCTATAAAAATTGTAGAGACAATGTCGAAAACAAAGACGTTTTCCATTTATTGAAGCTGATGTTTAAGTTTGACATGTTTCACATTTTATCGCGAACATCTAAAAATTGTCATACTTTATATAGTTTGTCTTGATTGTCTTCCGACATTGCATTGTTATTGTTAACATCCAAGTGAGATCAGGATCATTAATAGAATTGTAAAATTTGTTGAGTTGGACCATGGTAGAAAAATTTTGCAAAATATTGGTACACCAGCTTAGCAAGAGCAGTTAGTTTAGAGATTAGACCACTTAAAGGAAGTGAGGCAAGCTGCGTCTTGAACTGAATCTAGTAAAGTCTATTAACATAACAGAATCATTCTTAAATATTAACTTGAAGAACCCATTCTTTTGTAATACTTGGGTGACTTGAAAGCACAATGGTGACTTGAAACGCAGGTTCGTGTTTTCAGATAATTGGTGCTGGCATATTAGGGTGAGCAGAAGTACCAAAATAAAAATGTTCAAATCTTCTACAAGGATCTATCTACCAATTGACACACACAAAACAAACGAAACTCGTGCATACATAAAAATAATTTGTGACGTTCTAGTAGGTAAACTAAGCGACCACCAGACCAGTCACTCGACGTGGATACGCTGTATAAGCCGTATTTTGACAGCTAAAACCTGTCAAACTGTTAGAATTATGACAATTTGGTGATTTTACACAGGTTTTAGCTCTCAAAATACATACATCTAACATCTAACGTTTGCAATTGGGCCCTACAGTTCCTCATCCGATCAACTCAATTATCAAGTACTGTTTCGATTGTTTGGACTTGAATTTTAGAAATGACAACTTCGATTTCGTGTTTCATGGCGTCAATCGTCTCTGGATGGTTATTTTTCAACGGGCTCAAAACACAGCTCCGAGACAGTCAATTGATATCAGAATTTCGGCTGGTTATTCGATTTTCGAGAACGCTGTCTAAAAGTTCAATTGTTACGTTGGCTGTGTGACAAATAGCACTGCGTCCATGTCATCCTACAACAAAAATTCGTTGAGCATGGTACGGTAACGGTCACCATTGACCGTAATGGCAGCTCCTTGCTCGTTTTCGAAGAAAAATTGCCCAATAATGCCAAAATCCGCGCCAAACAGTCACTCGTTTTGGGTGATTTCCTGAACCTCTAATGCGACAATTTTGCTTCTTGTCATAGCCTACTTTTTTAGTTAGATTTTTCTTTTTTGCACAATCACCAACAAATATATTTAATTCCATTTTCCAGATGTACCGAGGATGAATACACCTGCATGGATAGCACTTGCATCTCCCTAAGTTGGAGATGCGATAAGGAGGTGGATTGCAACGATGGTTCCGACGAAACAGACTGCGGTAAATAAAAAATATTTATCGCACAACACGACACCTTATTATAATCCTGTACAAACAGAATTGTTTACAGATATCGAACCATTATCCTGTAACAGTGGCGAGTTCAATTGCGGCTCTCGGAAATGCATAAAAACCGAATTCAAATGCGACGGAGACAACGATTGTGGTGATTGGACCGACGAAGAAGATTGCCCAAAAACCCCGGCAGCCTCTTGCATGGCAGACGAATTCAAGTAGGTATCTCCCATTTCTGATTTATCCACATTATATTGTATCTTTTGCAGATGTAATAATGGACAATGTATACCGAGTAAATGGCGTTGCGATGCTTATCAGGATTGCGAAGGCAAAGAAGACGAAGCGAATTGCGAAGATGTCCAACCTAGGACGTGTTCAAACGATGAATTTACCTGCAATAACGGCGCTTGTATTTTGGTAAGTGCAGGACAAAATTGAGTTTTGTCTTCATTTGGAGGAAATTTAATCTTTACAGAAAACTTGGGAATGCGATGGTGTAGCTGATTGTAGTCAACGTGAAGATGAACTTCGATGCGAGATAATCTGCGATGAATCCAAATTTGCTTGTTCGGGAATTGGAGCGAACGATACTGCCACGGAATTTTGCATCAACAAGAAGCACGTCTGCGATAGCCAGAAGGATTGCCCGAAAGGTGAAGACGAAAAGGATTGCCCTACTAGGAAGAATTGCACCAAGGATACTCCTTGCAGTCAATTATGTATCCTGACGGCTGATGGTAAAGATGCCTGCGCTTGCCAGTCTGGATATACTTTAAATGCTAATGGAGTAACGTGAGTAATTAACTTGTCCATGCATTTTATGATCTGTAAGCATTTATCTTTCAATCTCAAATATATTTCCACTTAAAGTCTCATTTTGTACGTTCGTTAGTCGTTCCTTTCTTATATAGGCTTGGTGAGTGGTTTCCTTTGGCCACAGAATAAACAGAAAGGACAAAAGTCTTAAAATTGATGTAAGAGACGTGACTTGCGTGATAAAAAGGGGATTGTAAACCGAGATTGGTTGAGGATCTTCTGTTGGTGTGGAGTGGTGAGGAGCTATTGGCATCAACCCTTTGTGATACTGAGAATTCTCCTGATGTTCACTTTGGGCGGTGGTCTGTCTGAATTGAGTTCGTTCAGGTCGGCTATCAATGTGTTTGTTGATGACGAAATCCAGAAACGATGCACTGGTGTGCAGAAGGCTGCAGAGGTCTCGCAAGTGGCGGTTGGTCATCAATCCTGACAAGTGGGTAGCGATCCGTTTCTCCCGTAAGCGAAATCCACCCCCCTTCAGGATCGTTATCGAGAGACGGGAGCTGCCTTGGAGCCCCAGGTGCAGTATCTCGGGATGGTTCTCAACACGAGGCTCACCTTTAGATTTCCATGGTGGCGTTGCGATTCATTTGGGCGCGGGCGGTTCTGGCTCCCCTGATATGCTGGCAGAGTTCCCTCAGTGTAAGGATAAAACTGATGATCTTCACGGTGTTTCTCCGGCCGATTCTCACCTATGGTGCTCTTACCTGGTCCAGCGCTTGTAAGTCGCAGATCAAAAGACACAATATTCTGCAGCGTCCTAGTTCATGACCAACGCACAGATCCAAAGGGATCTAGGAGTTCCATCCTTGAGTGATTATGCGCTGGCACTGGCCAGAAAAACCCTGGAAAGGGTTGCTCGGTTGGAGAACCCGTTGGTCCAGCATCTCGGGAAGCTGGATCCCGACAGATCACCACCTCGTGTCGAGACAAGACGGATCCTACAGCCGTTGAATTGACCGGCCGCCATGAAAGGGCCACCTAGATGAAGACCTCTGCAGCAATAGATCGCAACAACTCTGTGGCTAGAAAACGGCCCACATAAATAGAGATAAAAAGGATTTAGGGGCAAATTGTCCAACCTTAGGTAAAACGAAGACCTCTGTGTTACAAATAAACCAGAGAGCAGTTTTCATTCATAAGAATTTATTTTCAAGTACCCCTAGCGTTTTGAAATGACTTTTGGCTAAGCTGGAGCATGAAAGGGCACCATTTTAGGATAAGGAACTTCTCTAACAATGCAAAGAAAGTAAACCCGATATTGCTGCAAGGAATTTATTTGAACATCTCTGAATGTGTTTTTTAAACGTCAATCCTCGCTCGAGCTGGACCTCACGATGCAGGGCCGATTGACTCCATGGCAGTCTAAAGTCATCCACAAAAATGTTATCATGGGGGAGCCTTCTTCGATTAGTAAAACGAACTGTCACACATTTGCTCTCATTGAGCTTGAGTCTCCACTTTTTTGGGGCTGATTGTGTCAATCTCTTCCTGAAGTCTGCAGCACATTAGTTTCTTGTTTCTTAGTGACGTATTATGGCTCTACCACTATAGGCTTCGGGGAATAAATTGAGATCTCAAGTCTGACAAAGAAAGATCTTTCTGCTAATAAGAAAGTGTGGTCCTATCAATTATGGGGTTGATGCCAGATGAGAACATTTTATGAATCAACCTGTGATGTCATACGGTGTCAAATGACTTTTCAATATCAATGAATATTGCAGCCATGATCTCACAAACTTCCAGTGGATTTCGAATGGTTTTGCTCATCCTGCAGGATGTCTAATAGAAAAAGTTCTTCTTTTAACTTGTTCAGGATGACCGTAAGTGGATAAGTGAAAATATATCTGGGATTAAAAGTTATTAGTACCCTCACAATTTATACCGCCCTTTCCTTCCCTTCCCGCATTCATAATTGCGTGCACGTTACCGCCCCACACTCGAATAACTATCAAATTAAATTAAAATAATTTTTATAATCCTAGATGTGACGATATTAACGAATGCTTGTATCAGACGGATCCAGTCTGTTCGCAAACTTGCAACAACACTATAGGCGGGTTCAGATGCGGTTGCATGACCGGCTACGTTTTAAGACCGGATTTGCGATCTTGCAAAGCTTTGGGAGCACCTCCAACTTTATTGTTTGCCAACCGTTTAGATATAAGACAAGTATCGTTGAGCAACCAAAAATATACCGCTCTATTGAAAGGTCTCCACAACGCGATAGCTTTAGATTATCATTACGATAAGAAATTAATATTTTGGTCGGATGTCTCAATCGATATCATCAAGAAGGCTTTCATTAATGGCACGGGAATCACAGGTACAACATTTTGTAGCTGTCAAAATTAGATTATTCTTAATATTTGTTTGTTTTGTTTGTACTACAGAGGTGATAAAATGGGGATTGGAATCACCAGGTGGGGTGGCTTTAGATTGGGTACACGATTTATTATTTTGGACCGATTCTGGTACGAGACGGATAGAAGTGTCGACTTTAGATGGAAGAGAAAGAGCTATAATCGCAGCGAATGATTTAGATAAGCCTAGAGCTATAGCTGTGCATCCAGGAGAAGCTTTAGTTTTCTGGACTGATTGGGGACCAAGTCCAAAGATTGAGAAATCTTTCATGGATGGCACGGAAAGGAAAACTGTAATAGTCGAGTCTTTATTTTGGCCGAATGGATTGACTATTGATTATACGACTAGCAGGATATATTGGGCTGACGCTAAACATAACGTAATCGAAACGGCTTATTTTGATGGTTCTGATCGGAGGAAAGTTATCACTAAAGGGTTACCACACCCTTTCGCTCTAACCATATTCGAGGACGCGATATATTGGACTGACTGGCATACGAAATCGATCTCTACGGCTAATAAAGCGACTGGTGCTGGGTATAAAACTATACATTCCAAATTACATTTTCCAATGGATATCCACAGCTTCCACAGTCAGAGACAGCCATCTTACGAGAATCATTGCGGTTCAAATAACGGTGGTTGCGCTCATATGTGTCTTCCGAACGGGAAATCGTATACTTGCGTTTGCCCAATGGGACAGAAATTAAAACCTGATAAAAAGACATGTTTGAGTCCAGAGAAGCTCCTAATTTTCGCCAGGAAGAAAGATTTGCGATTAAAGCATTTAGATAAGGGAGCACTTCATCAGCATGAAGTTGTTATACCAGTAGATGGTGTTAAGAGTGCTGTCGCTTTAGCTTGGGATTCGAATACTGATTCGATATTTTGGACTGATGTCGAGATGCATACGATAAGCAGAGCTCATTGGAATGGAAGTAACCAGCAGGTTCTAATTCGCACAAATATAGGTATAATTAATCACCTTAAATTATCACAATTCTTTAACCAAATTTAATTTTCCAGTATCTCCTGCTGGGTTAGCTTACGATTGGATTACCGATAAGATCTATTGGACTGATGTTGGAACTGGACATATTGAGGTTGCCAAAAGCGATGGTTCAATGCGAGCTTTATTAATTTGGGAGGGTTTGGATAAACCTAGAGATATTGTTGTCGATCCTTTAGGTGGGTACATGTATTGGTCTGATTGGGGTGATAAACCCAAAATTGAAAGATCCGGGATGGACGGATCCAATAGAGTTATTCTAGTAAGAGAGAATCTAATGTGGCCTAACGGTTTGGCCATCGACCACAACGCCGGGAAACTATATTGGGCTGATGGTGGTACTAAATCAATCGAGTTTTCCAATTTAGACGGGAGTAATAGGAAGACCCTAATAGGTACTCTATCTTAGTTTATCTAAACAGGTTTTAATCGGAATTTTTTCCAGAAGGTCCTGATTTGCCACACCCATTCGGACTAGACGTTTACGATAATAGTATATATTGGACTGATTGGAAGACTTACAATATAGAAGCTGCTAATAAGACGACAGGAGCTAATAGGACCATCATAGCGGCTGGAGTCAATGGTTTAATGGACGTGAGGATATTCCATCGTACGCGAAGAACTACCCAAAATTTTTGTGGTAACGATAACGGAGGGTGTTCCCATTTGTGCTTGTTAAACCCATCACATAAAGGTTACTCTTGCGCTTGTCCGGTCGGGATAAAATTGGAGGTTAGCCTCCAAAATTTTTTGATAAAAGTTTTTTGATTAAATTGGATAATTTTGAAGGATGATGGGAAAACATGCAAGAACGGTTCGACCAATGCCATCATTATGGCTCACAGGTTCGATATCCGTCAAATATCTTTGGATGTTCCGTATGTCGTGGATGTCGTCTTACCGTTCACTCAGTTGAAGAATGTGATGTCGGTTGATGTAGATCGACGGACTGGTGAGATTTATTGGACTGATACAGCGGAGCGGGTTATCGAAAAGGCTTCATTCGATAAGAAACATGTCGAAACGATTATGGCTTACGAATTGACTATGGTAGATGCTATAGCTATTGATTCAAGTGGACGAAAGGTAAGTTTCAGAATCAATTAGGTGTTTCAAGTAGTTGACGACTTCAATTGTCTTCTTGGTCTCAGTAAAGTAACTGGCTTCTTCAAAATTGAGGGATTTTTTATCAAGAATATCCAATGTCAAATGCCAAATCGCCAATATCGTCCTTATTTTTGCGTGAGTTGCAATAAACTTTATGAATATAAAACATTTAGTTTGGGAGAAAAACAAATAATGAGCTTTGACATGTTTTGGATGTTTTTGCCAATAAAAAATCAGGATGTTTTTAATTAATTTATTTCATTATGTAAAGTAATTTTATTAATACAAATAGTTTTTTCTATTCTCGTCCATCGCTGTTATCATCTTCATCAAGGTCAATATTGTTGGTGGCTTCTAGAAAATGATTGATAAAGCGAGACACTTTCTGGTTTTTTTAAGAAGGAGGCCAGAGTTGTTATATTTTTTATTTTATCAGAACTGATAGAAAGTATTTCATTATACAAGGTTTTCAAATCTATGACATTTTCTAATGGTTTTTTATTTTGAACGGCGTAGTGCGTCCATGGGCCAGTGTAAGTTTCTCGAACTTTGACATATTGAGAATCAGCCGATATTTCGATAACACGGGCTTGTCTCAAGCTTAAACTTGGTCTTGGACTTTTTAAGAAGTAAGAAAAACATGCGCTTTGTAGGATCAAAAAACATTTCTTGACTCATATTGATGACGTTAAATGGAGATGGTTTTCCCTCGATCCCTTTATTAATAAATCCCAATCTTCTGGAACTTCTGGGCTATTGTTTCTTTTTTTATTCTCAATTAGAGCAAAATCCTGGTCATTAGATAGAAATGAGTGACCTCTTATGGGAAATATGTGAGTAATTTTTTTGAATAGTTGAATACACTAAATCTCATTTGTTGGGATTATCTTTGCGTGAATAATGAGATTGTTTCCCTCTAAAAGACTTAATGTGCAGCCGAATAAGATTCAAAATTTCATCTGGTGTTTTGGAAGGCCTATTGTCATGTTTTCCACGCTTGTTACAAGGAGCTAATCCAGAAGTTTTGATGGAATCTTGTATTCAAAAACGCAGAATGGGAAGGGAGGGGAGAGGGATGAGGGGGGGGGCAACGCCGCTAGAAGCTCTCTAAATCCATTTTTTTGGGATGGATCAATTCCCTTCTCTACTTCTATACCATCTCACATATTTCCTTCCATGTTCTTCTATTGCTGATCTTTCCTTTCCAATTCGTAATTCCTGCTCTGCTTAAATCTTCTAAGACTTCGTTTAACCATTTTGACCTTCGCCTGCCTCTGGTTCTTCCACTTGGGTTCCAAACCAACATTTGTTTGATCGTAGAGTCATTTGCTCTCCATACATGGCCAAGCCATCTTATCCTTTGACGTTTGATCTTCTTGACTATATCTTCTCCAATTATTTGCATTATTTCAGCATTTGTCCTCCTTCTATATTGATTTTCACCTACTTTAAGTGGTCCCAATATTGTTCTTATTATTTTTCTTTCTACTATTCTTAGGTTTTCTTCGCACTTCTTACTCATGTCGTTGTTTCTGGGGCATACATTAACACTGGACATATCACACTTCTGTATATTGCATAGTGGTTCTCGTAAGGCATTTACGTTGTAGTTAATTATTAACTTAGTTTTCTTGATCGTCACCTGTGTTAATCTCCTCAGCTCAGCAGGGATATTGAGTTTTTCCATTGCCAATATTAAGGTATTTCTTTTGCTAGAGTCAAATGCCTGCTTAAAGTCTATAAATAGCATATCCATTTCGATCATGTGTTCATGTACTTTTTCAAATATTTGCTTTATACTATGTGTTGCATCAGTTGTTTATCTACCTCGAATAAAACCACACTGATATTGATCTATCTCTCTTTGTGCTTTTATTGCTATTCTTTCTTGTATTTTGATGTGTGGTGGGTGCTTAGTTGCAGTGACTCCGTAAGCTGTATTACTTGACTGGCTATCACTGCAACTCTTGCGGTGTAGTTTAGTGTGTGTAAGTTGTGTTTAAATGGCTTTGTGACAGCATCATATCGCCTTTTATGATGCCGCGCTGTTAATCACTTTGCTCCCAACAGCGAATGGCAAGTCGATCCGGGATTAAACTCTCTGAAAAAATGTCACCGTCCCTGCAGAGAATTGAATCCTGGCACCTATCGTCCTCTCACAACAATAGTCAGCCGCTTAACCACTGCGGCCATCGATCCGTTAAACCCGTTACCTTGGACATTAGTTTATATGCTGTCATCAATGTTCTGTTTTACCATTTGCTTCTTTGTTTCTTCTACGTATTGCTTTCTTTTGTATTCATCACTTAATGCTTCTATTTTCCAGTTATTTTGCTTTTTGATTGATTGATGATTGGTCTTCTTTTAGTGACTAGCATGTGATCAAATTGTGTTTGTGTCTTATGTTTTATGCCATTTTTGATGTGGAAATTTTGTGCTACTTATTACCACATTTGTTCTTGCTGCTAAGTTACATAATCTTTGTCCATTGTCATTTGTTTTTTCATGTATTGTACGTTTCCCAGCTATTTGTTTGATGAAGTCTTCTTTGCCTATTTGTGCGTTGAAATCACCTATCATCATAACTATACAGTTTTTCTTTAATCTCGTTGTCAGTGTTTTCGGTATGAGCATACACATTTAACAAAAATAGTTTAAAGGATTCTGTTTCTATTCTAAAGTGTGCTATTCTCTCGTTAACTGGTCTAAACTCCACTATTTTTCCCTTATTTCGCCCAAGAGCATAAATGCAACTCCTTGTTGTCCTTGATTTTTACTGCTTGAATATATCATTGTGAAGTCCTCCTCCTGCATTTTCCCCACTACTAACCAAATACTTGCTTTCATTTTACCATTTCCTTTTTTATTCCAACGTCCTTTCTTCTTTGTATTATTATCTCTATCTCTAGGATTCTTCTTCATCTTCTGTATTTTTTGCTTATCCAGTAAATCATATCTGTTAACTTACCATGTCGTTCCATTCTGTGCTTGCAATCTTTCGTTTCCTCTTAGTTTTTTAGCATTCTTTCTTTCAGTCTATTGTCTTCCTCACTCCACATCATTTTCTTTCCATCTATTACCAGTGCTAAGTGTCCAATTTTAACATTTTTTTCTTTCTTTTCGCATTTTCTTTGCCTCAAATCTTAGCTTTCTTTGTATATTTATTTATTGTTGTGGTTTTCCTTTAAGTTTCCTTTTTATTCTTTATTACTTCCATCTTTCCTTCGAAATTTTGCATTGTGACGAGGATTTTATTTGAAATATATTATATTTTGATAAGCTAAAAGCCTATATATCCTAAGTAAACTTTAAATTTCCCATAGATATACTGGACTGATGGTGGGAGAAACAGCATCGAAGTATCCGAATTAGATGGCAGCAATCGCAGGATCCTTATATGGACCGAGCTAGACAATCCAAGAGCGATAACCCTGCATTATCATCTCGGTATAATGTTCTGGTCCGATTGGGGTGCCCACGCGAAAATCGAAGTCGCTCAAATGGATGGCACCCACAGGAAAACTATAATTGCCGAAAATCTGGAATGGCCAAACGGATTGGCGATAGATAGGCCAACTAGTCGACTCTATTGGAACGATGGCAAATTAAGAACGATTGAATCGAGTGATTTTAATGGGAAGCAAAGACTGACGATATTAACGAATGTTCCACACCCATACGGGCTTGTCATTGTAGGCAGCCATATGTATTGGTCTGATTGGCAAACTCAAGGTTTACATCGCGCGGATAAATTAACGGGTGCTGAGCGGACGTTAGTGAAAGGTAAACTTGAAGGACTCATGGATGTTAGATCGGTGCAACCTGGTAACGTCGAGGAAAACGCTTGCGGTTCCAAAAATGGCGGCTGCTCTCATTTATGCTTGAGGAACGCTAAGAGTTACACTTGCGCTTGTCCCACTGGTGTTCTATTGAGTAAAACTGATAATAAAACTTGCGATTTCCAACCTGAGAATTATTTATTATTTGCAACGAGATCAGCGTTAGCTAGAATTAGCCTATCAACCGAGGAATTATGGGAAGTCACCTTACCGACTCAAGATATCAAACACGCCATCGACGTTGATTTCCACTGGAAAAAACAGTTACTCTTCTTCACCGATGTTAAAAATCAAAGGATCGTGAGCATGCCCATGAAGAACCTCACTAACACTAAGATCATCGTCGAAGAAAATGTGACAGCTCCTAATGGGTTGGCGATAGATTGGATCGCTGAAAACATGTATTGGACCGACACACAATTGAGCGTAGTCGAAGTTGCTAAATTGGATGGGTCATCGCGTAAAGTTATAGTAAGAGATAATTTGAATGAACCGCGATCGGTTGCTGTCTTTCCGAAGAAAGGTTTCTTATATTGGACCGAATGGGGTAAAGAACCGAAAATCGAGAAAGCGTTCATGGATGGCTCCGGTAGGAAGACGATAGTAGTCGCCGATCTCGGATTTCCAAACGGATTAGCTATTGATTATAAAACGAATCGGTTATATTGGACTGACGCTAGATGGGATAAGATTGAAAATTGCGATCTTCACGGTGGGAATCGGATCCAATTGGTGCGATCCACTCCTAACGAATTAGAGACTCATCCGTTTGGATTGGCAATTGTAAGTGTGACGCAATTTTTAACAACTAAATATGTACCTACTTCTTCATTTCAGTTTGAGCGTTACATTTATTGGACGGATTGGTTCCAAAAAACTATTTTACGAGCCGATAAATCAACAGGGAAAAATTACGCTATAGTAAGAGCTAATTTAGACGGTGCAGTTGGTATCAGAATGGTGGCAGAAAGTCGGCAACACGGTTGGAATCCTTGCGCTGTTAATAATGGTGGATGCACCCATCTTTGCTTTTTCAAATTTGTAAATTATACCTGCGGATGTCCTGATATACCTGATGAATCGTGCAAGCTAAGTGAGATATTCCACTTCGTATACGTTGTCTGATATCTTTGATAACACTTAAATTTTAGAACCTAAAGAGTGGGTATCATTGAAGAGCCCCCATCCAGATGAAGATGTATTAGATGATTATTACGATGCGAGTTCCTACGATACGGATAACGCTGAATATGAGGATATACTATTGGATCATTCCGAAACTGCGTTGCCGAAACGTTTCTATATTATAACGTTGATACCGATGCTGTGCATATTGGTTCTGACGATAATATTGTTGGTCGTCGCGTTCTTGTACAGGAAGAGTAAGAAGAAGTATCTGTACGCTACTGGTCGTCGGGTAATGGCGTTTTCGAACCCGAACTATTATACTTCGAATAGTGAACCAGTCCCTAACAACGTCGATAAGAAGCCTTGCTTGTGGAAACGATTGAAATATGATAAATCTCAGGTATGATTTATTTTATATTAATTTAAATTATTAAAACGAAACAAACGTGGTCCTTCACTTCCCACCAAAAATAAGGATCCAGTTCTCATGGATGTAAATAAAATAAATGACATCAATAAAGTGATGATTGCGTGATTGATTGAATCAAATAAAATTGAAAATAATTGTGCTCAAGAACAGTAGAGGTCCATGATTTTTTCTATGGCTACTACAAAGCCATAGAAAGAATCATGGCATCATCATCATACCACAAGTCTTCAGCTCTTGCCAAAGCTGTCGCTTCATCTACTAGCTTAGCTCAAACCGTTGAGGATACAAAATTGAAATATGCTGAAGGTGTTGGAAGGTGAATGGATTTTTTGAAATTCTATCCCTAAGATGGTGAAAAGGGTCTGACTTTTACTGCGATTTCTTTTGCAAGACTTTAATTTTTAATAACAGATAAAGTTTTCTACAATTTCTGTTCCAAATATTGAAAAAAAAATCGAGAATTCATCTTTGAAAAAATGAAAATGATTTTCTGCTCTCATGGCCATTAATCATCAGTTATTAGTCACCGTTTTTACAGAACCCATAATCGCATAAATTGAATCACAGTGAGTCCAACAACAGTATGAGTCGGAAAATGCAGGTTTTGAGTCAAAATACGCAAAATTAGTAAATTTGTATTGTTGAGTCCGAGAACATGGCAAATAACCTAAAGAATTAAAGACTATGACTACTAATGATGTAGTGATCACCAAGACATTAGTGTGCATCAAATAAATAAGAAAATAAACTGAAATCCCAAACAAAACAATCAAATAAATCGTGCTCAGTCACTTGGTCAGGCCTAAAATACTTAGCTCTATCTAGTGATCAGTTTATTTGAAGAAAAGATTTCGTAATAGCAAACTTTTGCACAATAATGGGCCCAAAAATGAATAGGATAGGATTGGACGAAACCTCAAGAAGATGTAGGTATATTCCAAGAATGGTAGATTAGGTGCAAAATTAAAGGGTATTGAAAAAGAACCTGATTTCTTTAACATTGTAAGTTACTAAACATTTCAAGGACATTTATCATTACCTCCTGAAGGAGGTGGTTAGAAAACATGACCATGACCAAGAATATGAGAGATATTGATCATATGTTGAAGGAAAAGTAATCCATTGGTAATCCACTGGTGGTGCAACAGTTATCCAAAGAACTGCAGCTCATCTGCGACTGGTGGCAATGCATGATATGTCAGTATTTCCAAATATCTTAATAGTTTTATTTAACATTAATTTAAACTATTAAAACGAAACGAACATACATAGCTTTTCACTTTCTAAAATGCTGAATAAAATAAACCTTGATCAGTGTACTTGTTGGCCTTGGCCTTTAAAATGTACAGAATTACTGCCTGAAAATGATTGAGTTCAAGAATAGTGTAGATCTATGATCTTTTTTTTTGTTATCTTAATTTAGTCTAGTTTTTTTCCCCAAAACATTTTTAGACAAAAATAGTAGTGCTACTAGTCTGCTGTACTCGCCAAAGCTTTGACCCAACTGTCCCATATCAATGTCTAGACTAAACCGACAGGAATTTGAAGGAGAGTGCTGATTTTATATTGTAGAGAAGATTTTTCGAAATTGCACCTTTAAGAGGATGGCAAAATGTGTATGGGAATTATTTTTATGGTCAAATTTAGTTGAAACGTAGTATCAATGCTCTTCAACACAGTTAATAAAACCCGTATTTCACCGCTTTTTAAAATTCAAATTCTGAGATGGTGTAAATGAATGAAGAGGATAAAGGAGAGGGAATGGGGAACAAAATTTGTAAATTTTTATGGTCAAATTGACTTGAATATATATATTGATTTTCTTCCATTTTTATACGGATATCATTGTCTATTTCCAACGATTTTGCAGATATTTCCGATTTTTCAGTTTTTCATCATCCGTATAAAATTTATGTAAAAAATGCTATCCCCATTCTATTGGAAAAAAATCAAGTTATTTTAAAATTGGAAAATTACAGATCCCTATTTAATCACCTTGTAACATAAATGCAACAATTTCATGATTAAGCGAAAACTCGAGTGTTCTCTGATTTTTTGAATAAATGTCCGCTATAGCAAATTTTTTTAGAAAAAATCGAATAACTACAACACGCCTGAATCAAATTAAAAAACTAAAGGTATTTATAAAGTTTAAAAATAGGTAAATCTAAATATGTAAAAATATACAGGGTGTCCCATTAAAAATAACAAAGTAGATGGCAACTTCCGATATAACCGGAAGCGCTAGAAATCTAATAATATTTTCATTGAAGAGAACATAATCAGCTATATATAATTCTAAATTTTCTAATTTATATTTTGGCCAGAACCCTATAAACTTCTAATGAACGGTCTCGCTGAGACATCTATAGGGTGTTCCATATAAAATAATAAAATTAGTATCTACTTACAGTAGAACCGGAAGTCATTACTGATACTAATTTTAAAATGTGTAGAATTTGATTCGAGGCAACATTTATTTGAAACACTTTTTCAAGAAATTAATAAGTCGGCTATGGACCGTTGCATTTTAGGCTGGACACCTGTATATTATGGTATATATGCTCTTTGACACAAAATTAATGGAATTTAAATCCTAAGGAGGTGAAAGGGGGTGCGAAATAATACTTTTATGGTCAAATTTACTTGAAACTTGATTAAACACGTGTTACGGATTTTTTTAATATTCAACGCCTGGGTAGGCAGAGAAAGAGAAGGGAGGGGGAAGTGATGGGGGGTCAAATTTACTTGAAACTCAGCACTAATGTTCTTTGAAATAAATAATGAAACACGTATTTCGACGTTCTTTAAAATTCAACCATTAGAGTGCTGAAAGAGGGTGGTACAGTTTTATAGAGAAAAAAGTTACATTCTCATGGTCAAATTTACTTAAAATAAACTTGGTATTATTCAAATCCTGGGAGAGGGGGGAAGGGACGAAAGAGGGTGGCAAAATTTGGTATTAATAAAAATTTATAAATAAAATTTTGGGGGAGGGGAGCGGGTGGGGGGAGGATAAAATTTTGCAAAGAAGAAATTAAGAAAATATTTTTATGATCAAATTTACTAAAAATCCGTACCTAATGAGACACATTTTTCAGAGTTCTTTAAAATTCAATATCTGGGGGAACGAAAAGGAGCGGAAAAGCGCTCTTTGACACAAAAATAATTAAAACACATTTTTCGGCTAATTTGATAGCGATTTGTACAAGAATAGACGTTACCACTCATCAATCTTATTAAAATAAAAGAAAACTATACAGGAAAAGCCGCGAACAGAAGAGCTTTTACTTACACGTCTATTTATTGATTGTTTTGAAAGGAACTTTTTCTACTCATACTGTTGTTGTTGGACTTTCGACTCACTGCGGCATGCACTGTTGTGTGTTTGCATTTATGTGTCTCTCACGCAAATTATGCCCTCACAGATATGTTCCCAACTTTTATTAAAACAATTTAATCAAAAAATTAAATTGTTTAGGACCGCGTCTACGAGATCAAGACGGGAAGTACGAGCCCGGAAGTCGCTAGTCTGATCCCGACGGTATTAACCCCGAGCAGCTCGAATTGCGAAGCGGTCACCCCCGAATTGGAGCGCTCACCATCCGTCACGCCACTGCACAGGACGGACTCCATAGCGCCGGTCGTTTAAAACGAAACAACCGAGTATAATACAATAATAAAAAAAAAAAATAAAAATAAATAGATGCCAAAAAATAAAACTAGTCAACCTGGATAGTTTATATAAATAGGGAGCAGAAGAGATATTATTGTAAATAGGTTGATTGTCAAATTAGATGACTGACAATAAATCATTTATAATACTGGAAAAAAAAATAAATAAAACGTAACTATATCAAAAAAAAAAATTAAATAAACGCAATTACAATAAATGATATTAGAAGAGAAATTTCCATTAATTAGAGGGGAAACAAAATGACGAAATAAAAACACGATAATTAATGAAAAAAATGGGATCCAACAGTACTAAATATGTTAAAAAAAAATAAATAAAATAAAGTCACTGCACATCAAACCGAAATATACTATAAATATACTAAATAAAGATTTTATAAAAGAAAAATATTTAAAAAAATAATTAAATGGATTGTAACAATAAATGTTTTGATTTGCCCATGTTTCTTTCAAAAAATATAATAGTGTATAATTCAAATAGATATTACATATCTCCTAATATATTTAAATAAATATAAAAATTAAATTCCCTCTTTAATTTGGATAATTTTAACGATGAAATGATATTTATTTCCCATAATTTCATATCAATGAAGAAAAAATTGTTTTAATTTTGTAATATTTAAGGATATTTTTTATCAGAAACAAAGATAATATATTATGTAAAATGGGAACGAAAGTTACTTGCATGCATGTCTGGTATATTAGAGTTAATATTTTTTATAATAATGTAATATTGTATGACAGAGTTTTCCATAAAGACTGATTGTTAGGATTTGTTAATATTAAAATATTAAAATGGAGGATTGACAATTAAAAAAAATTATACAAAAAAAAGAGATTACATATTTCACTTGAGTTTTATAATAATTATTTTGTTTTTTAATTAAATTTTATTATTTGAAAAAAAAAGTGAAATATTTAATTATAAAAATTTTAATTTAATATTTTCCTAGTTAGAATGGAACGGTATGAATGAATTCTTTTTAATTTTTACATGTCGTTGTACAAGCTAGACCGCATAAGGCTCATGTGGTTTACCCTGTATAATATGTATCAAAAAAAAATTAAAATAAAAATAAATTACAAGAACAAAAAAAAAATGAAAAAAAAAACAAACACATTTCCCAAAATATTAAGGTCTTAGATGAATATTCACATAAAATTGAAAATTTTGTAAATGTATTTGTTAGGCTAACGGGAAAAAAGCATTCAGCTCATTGTAAACGAATCAGACAAGGTTAAATTTAAACTGTTAACGATTTATTACAAAATTGGGCCACCTACGAAAGAAGCCTTTCGCTAATTCGGACGTTATAATCCTAAGATTAAAAAAAAATGAGTCAATAAATTTTTTTAAGTTATACTTACCTTGTAAGGTGACAGTTTAAATTTTAATTTTGGATGAGGTTTCTCTCTCTCAAAAAATCATCAGTATTATAAATTTTAGCTCAATGAGAAATAAGAAAGGCTCAATAAAATAACATAAAAAACATTTATTACAATAATTGATTTTTACATCACGTACACAATACGCGTCAACAAAATTAAAGTGAAAGAAAGATAACACAATGAACAGTTTGAAGTATCACATACTAAGCAGATAAGATTCAAATTGCTGTATAAATCGTTTTTACATAAGTGATACACAATAATTAAATAAAAAAATATATATATAAAAAACAATAAAAAAACATATAAAATAGATATGTTCTAAAAATAAGTGTTTACTATGTAATAAACTAAATAGATTTATGTTTACAAGACATGTAATTTATATAAATTCATGGATCTTGTTGCCTCCACATGATACCATGATAATAAACAATGTATTTTAAATGTTAAACCTGTGTGTTTCATTTTTATTTGCCTGTTTCCCGATATGTCTTGAAGTCTTTTATTTAATTAATTTATTGAGACAATTCGATGGTGTCTGTGTGTAGGTGTGTAAAATGAACGATTTGATCGAGATGGTTTTATCAAGAAAAGCAAGCAATCTCTTAGGCGTTAATGTTATTATTAATAAGGTAAGTATACTGTACGAGGGTCGTTCGATATATTTTGCGGTTAATGGCAATACAATAATTCATCCACCACCATTTTTTTTGCAAAACTTGGACAAAAAAAATATCTCGGTTAACCCTTTCGGTCATAGTGTCGTCAATTAACGTGTGGTGCCACCTGGATATTATTATACAGGTAGTATAAAAAATGGACTATATGGATATTATTATACAGGGTAACATAACCTCAAATATTAAATTGAAGAAAAAGATCTTAGCGAAGACGATGAAAATCCACCTCTCAATAAAAGCTTTGGACCTGAGTCTTTGCCTGCAAGTGACGAAGATTTTGAAGAAGAAAATGAACAAATCTAGAAATCTGAAGTAGTGCCAACCTGCCCCAAACATCTCACGTTTAGCTTCAACGCGCAAAAAAGACGTAATGAAGGAGTTCATAACGCAAAATGAACTAACTCCCAAAGAAAAAATTGGTTGGAGGAAAGGGGTTCAATTACTAACTCCAAACATCAAGTGATTTGAGAAAACAGTTGAAGATGTAGTTGAGCTAGAAAGTCCAATGTTTTTTTTTCTCTCTCAATACTTTAGCGACGAACTGTTTGAAGAAATTGTTGAGTTCACAAATTTGTATGCCATAAAACAGCATCAAAGATTTGGTCCAACCTGCTGCTAAGAAATAAAAACGTTTGTTGGCATCCATTTGCCGCTGCCCATTTGTTATTTTGTTAACCTTTAATCACCTCCTGAATGGGGTTGGTAACCCTTCCCAAGTGATATCAAAAAATTGCCAACAAATTAAGGTGTAAATTAAGTGTGGGGAAATCTGCTAAGGTCACAAATGCTGGTTTTGCGAAAAAAAAAACAAAAATTATATATCATTAGATAATTAACATAAGCCAATTTGAAAAATCGAAGTCTATCTTTAAATGCAAGTGGAGGCAGTCCAGAAAATCCCTTTAAGGAATGCTGCAAGCGTGCCAAAAGATATAAAATTCAGGAACTTCGGAGTATGCATTCCCATAAACTGATTGACGTTTGTGCTTCAGCATAGATAATAGAGGACAAGAAAAAATGTTACCCAAACAAGCAAAAGTCAGTCTACAAAGTTTGCTCGATCAAGGCCTTGAAAAGGCTTTTAAAAACCAAAATAGAAGATGATATTAATGCATTAGAACAGGAGGATCTTATATTACATAGAAAGTGAGGTTATGATGGATAATTCTACATCAATTCATCAATGGAAAAATTCTCGGCCGTCATCAATATAATACGTCGAGCCTTAAAATTTGAATTTAGAAAGGAGACACTCGACTTAAGACGAAAGGAGAAAATCCATGTCGAGAATGAAATAAAAGATCTCTAGGAAATGGAAATCAATATGCAAGGACGGAGTTTTAAGGTGCGACGTATCCTTTATTCAACCTATCGGATAACAACCTACCAAAACTACAAATCAGACCATTGAATAATGAAGCTATTAAACTAGGAAAGTCTGTTCTACATGCACGAACAAGATTCATTAAATTGTGGAGAACATCAGAAGATAATGGACCGATCAAAGAAGAGGAAAAGAAACGTATTCAAAATCAATTTAAAGAAACCATATTGATGGAATATTTATAAAACGACTGGTTCTAATATTAGAAATAATTTCGTGCAATTTCGATATTGATGCAGAAAAATTTGCTTGCGAAACAGCAAACTTAGCTTATACAATAGTTCGGCAATACCATTACTTTGAAGAAATGCTATCGAGAGCTTGGAGGAAAGTCGAGCTGTTTTTTTAATGACCTTTATAATAGGATGTTCATGGTATATTGTTGGAATTCACCCCGCGAATGAATGCAATGAAAGTAGATCAAGTATTAGAAGCGGATGGTTATGTTGTGTTGTTTAGTGCCTAGCAGTGTGCTATTTCCCACCTTGTCCACTAGAGGGCATTGGGTTGGAATTAAGCGATCTTGCATTCATAGTTGCACTGATGAGACCTTGAAGGTCGAACCCACGTGGTCCACTTCTCTCGTTTTATTTCATGAGTGTTAAATTACTTTAAACATTAAACATGCCAAGTAAATAAAGTCGTCCTTAATGTGCTTTAAAAGAAAAACTTGAAGTGTTAAAAAGACTGGACAAGGGAGAAAGTTCTCCTAAATTATTACTCGAATACGGTGTTGCAAAAGCAACGATTAATTAATGGAAAAAGGATCCGTTAAAATTAAGCAGTTTTGTTCTGCTTCAAGTAAAAACATTCTTGAAAAAACGGTAAAAAAAACGACGTCTTTTCATATGAAAAAAAAAACTTGACGACACCTTATTCTTGTGGTTCACTCAAGAAAGACTATGGATAAATATGTATCTTTGGGGTGCTGCCGTGGTCGTTGTAACAAACTTGACGTTTCGCTGATCATACTGTCAGCTTCTTCAGAAGTTCTCTAAAGACTAATGTTGGTGTTACTCCTCGTTATATACCCAGTCCCTGTTCCGCTCCAGTTTATAACGAATAGCAGAAGACAACAACATCAGTCTTTAAAGAACTTCTGAAGAAGCTGACAGTATGATCAGCGACACGTCAAGTTTGTTACAACGACCACAGCAACACCCGTAAGATACATACTTATGAAACAGTGGCCGTGAAAGCCTACATTCAAATAATATTAATGGTTACCCATCATTTTCAGCTAGATCGTTGGAAGTAAAGACATGGAATTAGACAGCTCACGATTGCTGGGGAGAAGCTGTCAGGAGACAACGAAGCAGCAGTCGATTACCTAAAAGAATTTAGAGATCTTGTTCTGGCCTAAAATTGCTCAGCGGAGCAAGTTTACAACGCGGTTGAAACCGGACTGAATTTTAAGGCTTTGTCTACCAGAAGAAGAGAAATCTGCTTCAGCGTTTAAAATAGACAAACAACGTCTACACATCAACGAACGTTCAAAAATATTAACATCAACTCACCTCCTGTATTATAAGAATAAACAAAGCTTGCCTAATCGTGCTTTGCTGTTTATAAACACTGCTCCGTCCCACCTCGAAAAAAATGAAACTTGTTTGTGGAGACATCAAAGCAGTTTTCCTGCCACCGAATGTAACTTCAATTCTTCAGCGTAAAGATACAGAAAAATCCTGATTCGCACCTTACTTGAAGAGGATGAAAATGAACTCGCAATCCTGCAAAAACTTAAAAAAATTACAATAAAAGATATGATCTACTGGATGGTTCAAGCATGGGATAACTTTTATACCAGTGAAAGACTGTGGCCTCTTTCCACTAGTCAAAAAAATCCCTGATCGTGAAGACGCAGAAGAAAGCTGTGTTTATGAGTAAACTGTCGTTGTCGACAATGGCCACCAGGAGTACGGAGACGAAGACATCGTTGGAATGGTGCAGGACTTATCAGCTCAGATCGACTCCTATCTCACTCAGACGCGACAAATGCTCTTGACTTCGCCTTACGCTACATCGAACTTGACGCTTGAAAAATAGTTGGGGATGACTCTAGTGCCGTAAAGAGTTTAGTTTTAGGTCCATAAACCCCAACCCGTACCCCTTTGTTTGTCTTGGATTCGAATTTAGGTCCATCAGAGCTCCATTCCTCGCGATTCGGAAGTAAAACCCTGAATGGTCGCTCAACCAACTAACGAAGAACAACTGTTACTAAGAAAGCTCTCGAGAAAATTCTGAGTAGCTCAAAACAAAAAATCCGAAGACCCAAGAGAAAATTCACAGCAAAAACAGTGAAAGAAATGAATGTCAGGCAGAATTAATTACATCGTGTACTGATGAGGCTATAGAAAGCTGAAACACGTGTTTGTCCATTGACTACTCTGTAATGACAACTACATTGTGGTCCATTGTGGTATCCACGCATATCCACATTAAACATAATGTCAACGTTCAGAGATAAACGGTAAGGATAGGCTGTTATTAGGGTTTCTTAAAGACATCCAGCGGTCTCTTAAGGTGTGTGTAAAGGTGTTCTCTGGCCTTGTTACACCACTATTTTAGGAAAACTCTACGAGCTCGATAGTTTGTGATGATAAAGCATTTCTTCGCTTATTATGCCATTGCGAGGCATTCAGTGGCATTAGCAAGCAAAACTTTCAGTTTTTAAGAAATAGTATTCCAAGTCTCTTAAACCACAAAATGTATTTAACTAACCTCGTATATACACAAGGTGATATCGACAATAAATACGATCATATTAAAGTTGATATTACCCTGTGTATATTTTAATTTAAAAATTGACATCATTATAAATATCGAATACAAAAATAAACATAAAAAATCTGAAATATATCACTTTAAAAAATTTATGTACAAAATAGTATCATGTGTCAGTAGATTTGCTCCTGCAACGAATTATAACCGTATCTGTTTTGAAAATTGGTCGATAAATTATTTATTATTTTGAGAGACTGTAGCAGTATATTTATCGTAAGTCTCTACATCTGTAATTTTCCTTTCGGTATCTATATATAGATTACAAATCTGGATATTTTCTAATCGTTACTTTTGACTAGTCAGCATAACATCTACATAATATGCAGTGATTCGATGAAATATTTTATCAGCTCACTGCGATATGCCAAAGAGTAACAAAAAATCGAATTTTGGAAGACTACTACTTACAATTGCTGATTGGCGAAACAAATATCGTGGGAATTCACTACTTTCTAACATAATACTGTTGCGAGTATTTTTTCAATTTTTTTGTTCTCTCTCTCTCTCTCTCTCTCTCCTGGTGGTTGGTTCTCAGGTAACAGAAAGTATAAATTAAATTAGTTATCGTTTTACACGTAAGTTGGTAAAAAAATATGTCACAGCTCAGATGTTAATGTTCAATTCTGGAAATGATTCGATCATAATTGTTTCCAATAAATCCTGAAAAAAACGGAAAATTGTTTAAAAAATATATGCGGGCCCCCTACCTGCGAGCAAAAAGATGTATAAGTAAACTTAAACAGCGAGAAACAAAAGGATTTTTAAAGTTAAACAATATCCTGCAGTCACAACGCCTACAAAACATATAAATAAAAATAAATTAAGCGGGGGGGGCAGTGGAAGTCGGGGTGGAGCCCCCCCTCCCCGCCCCTTCTTCCATGGTAGATATAAGAAAATTTATACTTCTAATCATAATATGTATACAAGTAATAAAATTAGAAATAAACGTATTTACAAAGAGGATGCCCACATTTTTAATAGAAACAGGAGGGTGGGAGCGTCAATATGAATTCATATGAATATTAAAAATTTTCAAAATTAAGCGAAGGGAGGGGGAGAAAATACCATGATTTTTTTCTTAATATTTTTATAATTAAGTGACCCCCTGGGAGGATTAATAAAGAAAAAATTAAAGAATATTGAAAAAATTAATTAAGTGACCCCC